>BGPR01002451.1:92353-114420 GCA_013235015.1 Araneus ventricosus | reverse complement strand
AACTTGCCAGTATAATGAATGATAAGCTAAGTTTCAGTACAAAATTGCTGACAACTTGCCAGTGTAATGAATGATACCTGCGTACTGAAAGAGCTCGACATGAATTAATTTCCTATGCTTACTTCTTCGAAAATAATGACGAGGTTATTTACAAAGCTCAATGTGATGCCGCCACTGGCGTTTTCCAACACTCAAAGCAAAACCAACATTCATGCCCGAGCACTTCCTCCACCAGAAGCTATAAACTTTCATCCTCCGCACAGAAATAGGATCCTGTCTTGCTAAAACCAACACAGATGTTCCTCAGCAAACCGCAAGGAAACTTGACAGCGACTATCCCTTTCGGTTAAAAACGACTTCCAAGTATACACCCGCCCTCCCCAAAAGCAACAATTTCTCACGCCCTATATCGCCCCTCAATAAACGAAAGGTTATTTCTCTTTGGGTGGCAGAAAGCACCCCCCTCTGCTCACAAAGAGGGGTTGATAAAATAAAACACTGTGTATAAAAAACAAAAAAACGTTTCCGGGCGTGTGCCCTAAGGGAGGGAAGGAGCTGGATCGAGTGACGCGGCTATCTGTCGCCTGATCTGCTCCCCCCGATGCCAACTGTTGCTCCACACTCCAGTGCTTCCCTATCCTCTCTCAGGAGGCCAGTTTATGGTAAACATTAACGCTACACTATCGTTTTCAGAAGAACCATTCGTCTTTCATCCTAAACAGCTTTCTTTACCTTCCCTTTTCCCCTTTCTAAAACAAAGAAGTGCTTGAGGCGCGCTTCCGGGCAGGCGATATGGGAGACTGGAGCACTCTCGGCAGCCTCACCTTTCTCGAGGAGATGGATACACACGTCTTTCAACGTCCGCCGCTCCGCTTACAAAGACTAACGAACGTAAATAATTCGGGGTCCCCCCCTGCCTCTCAAAGAGTGACGCGATTTGGATGGAGGCTGTTCATTGTCACACGGATTAACGGGGAAGGAGATGCTGAAGGCCGCAATAATGCTCCCGCGATCCAGATAGTGATGGAAACTATAAAAATAGGTTACATGAATGCTATTTGCTAGTAATACAGTAGAACCCCGCTAATCCGAACTAATTAGGACCGGTGCCTATTCGGATTACCTGAAATTCCGATAAAAATAGAAAAGAAAAAGATGTGTGCTAAAAAAAAGTACTCAGTACTACTCTCTTGAATTCTTTCATTCAAAAACAATAGAAAGAGAATATGCCTCCCCTTTTCATTAGAATAATGGATGTGCTCCTGTATACCTGACCTTATCTTACGGCGAATTGCATTAGTTTCTTCAATTTGTACAAAATTATGCATGCTGAAAAAGTACTTTTTTGTTTTTAGTATGTATATTTAGCTTTTCAAGGCAGGTACAATTGCATATAATTTTCGAAAATAAAATCGGTTCGGATTAGCGAGGTTCTACTGTACTATGGTTATAAAACTATGATGCTGATCAATACATAATTTGAATTGCTCTGTATACTTCCTTTAGGCTTTCTGAATCCAGAATATCCATCCATTTTTTTATAATTATCAAGGATATTTTATGTTCCATGAATAACCGCTATCTTTGCAACTTTGTATGGATATTTCAATGGATTCCCCACGAATAATCAATACCTTTCAGGAAAATGAATTATTCCTTCGTTCCCATAATTAGCCCAAAAGGGAAATATCTCAAAGAATTTGGAATGAATGTTTTCACTCCTTTACCACAAACGCCCCTCCCTTTCAAAAATATTACTTATATTTTGAGTGTGAGTTTTCTCGGTTTTTCCTAATTATGTAAAACTGATACCTGAAGAAGAAATGCGGAATCGGGAAAATAATCCATGACAATACTCAACTAAATTCTCCAAACTTTCAATTTGTAAAATTTTATTTCTTTGATCTTCTGTTGCTTCAGAAAATTCTAATATCCTTCCACGAAATAGTTCAAGCAGTTTATTCATGTACGCATAAATTACATCCATATAAAAACACCCCACCGAAAATTTCACCTGGAACATTGTAGTCTTTTTATAAGTGAACACAGAATTTCCATAATTAATGTATGAAAACTGCGCAAATTTCAAAACACAACGTACGAAACAAGCGATCGACGATTTTGCAACACAGTAAAGGCCATTTAAAAATTCTGCACTTTCATCTCGATCTCCCCCCTCCATCAAAAGCTTTGGCACACACACGCGAGAAGAAAACACAAAACAAAACTTCTCTGGTGGAAAACGAATGCACACGCTACGTACTACTACTGCTCTAGAAACCAATCTCATTCCAAAAAGAATCGATCCCGAAATACGTACGAACTATTTGCTTCGAGAATCCTTTTCCTCGCGAGACGACATTCCAGGAAAAATCTCTCTTCAACCCCCTTCCCCCAATCTTTCGAGAACCACTTAATCAGGAGAGTCGCGAATATTTATATCGGGAGGCCAATTATGCCGGGAAAGGAGAGGAAAAAAGGGCGAATGCGGTTGGAAAGAGTTCCGGAGAGCGAATGGTGTAAACAAAGATTAATCGTCATTAGTGGAGCAGAGGGTGAAGAGGAGAGGCTGTTATTAGTTTGTTTGACAAGAGGACTCAAGTATTGATCAGCCCTTTCATTAGAACACCACCCCTCGATCCCTCTTTCTCTGTGGGTAGGAGGCGCCCCCCCCCCCCCCCCCCCCCGCGGGGGGGGGGGGGGGTGGAGACCTAGCAAAATTGCAACTAGCGTGAAATGAGATTTCACAATCCTTTATTCTTATGAAATAACCACATTCTATGGTCTCGTAAATAGATAAGTGAATGAATGCTGAAGACGAGATGCTCCGATTAAAAACAGGTGGTCCAGAATTCTGCGCGTTTTTATCTACCGCTTAACATGGGGCACCCACTTCAATTATAATCCAAGTTGGATTTTTGTATCTTTATCTATTTCATCGGCGACAACAATGTTAAAGTGCAATTTCCATCAAAGGAAAAATTTATCCAAAGAGTTTTGCTGTCTACAATCTAGAAAAATTAGTCACTCTTTGAATGAATCAGTTATAATTTCAATAACTGGTCCAAATTCTTTTTCGCCCCCTTCCTCCTCCACCGATGGGACTACCAGCGACTCCCAATTGGTTAATGTTGACTAAGCACACTAAGACGTTTTTCTTGTAAAATTGTCAAATTAAATGTTGTATATTGACGCTTCACCATTCCATATCCTCATTTAATTTTGACAGCTAAACGAAGGTCAATACAAGGCAATGGATAAGAGTTGCCGCATTGAACACATTCGGGTAATATTAATTCCTAAACACCCAACACGAAATTTAAAAGTGTGTTAATGTGTAGTTTCATATCTAATACAAGCAGTTATAGATAAGAAACTTTTAAAAATTTGTAAAATCCATCATCTGCATTCAAATGTCGACATTCACAGGTGAAATTCGAAAGAGGGGGAAAAAAAAAAATCACGATTCACTTTCCAAATACAATGTCCAGAAAATAGGTTACTATTTTAATGCATTCTATCCTTTCTTGTGTGAATTTGAAAGAAGATAATATAAAGAATATACAGCCGTAGAAGTTACAGAAATAGGACTTCAGTTATAATATCTCAACATAAATGCAATAAAACAATCCGAGGTCATAAAAGACATCGATCCCTAACGGCCACCAGTGTCCAATAAAAGCAGTCAAATATCGGGCCGCAAAATAATACATAATTTATTTCCCTTCGCAGGAAAAACGAAGCAGAGAGCCGACCGACTTCAGACCCACTCACTTAATGCGGAGAGAGAGCGAGAGCGAACTTCCAAAGTGCCCGTTAGAATGTTAAACGAATTAGGAATCGCAATTTAAGCCGGGGCCTTCTAACGGTAGACGCCCTGGAGGCGATGTACAAAACCAGAGATCATCGATTAATCGCCAACATGGTGGCCACGGAGGCGCGATCGATGTGAGGTAGTAGTAGCATGGAATGATTCCGCCGGGCGGAGGGGCGTGCTTTAACACACTTAGCGAGCTTTTGCGCGGAACGTAGTCACGGAATCTAGTCATTAGCGAGAGACGGTAAAAGGAGTAATCTAGGATGGAGTTTAGTGCTGCTGCAGCATCGCCTCCCCTGCCCCCCAGCGGGCGGAATGGCATTCCATTATTTCCATTCCGACCGAAAGGAAACTGGGAGAAGACACCGTTTTTGGATTTACCACGCAAACTGGATTATAAAGGAGGATGGGGGGAATGCCAGTCGTTTAGTTTCGTATGGTGCGCCGAGAGCCGCTGTAATCGCTTTTCGGGACGGTCAAATGAATATTTTACTCAAATGGGCTTTGCGCCCTTGTCGAACGCTGGAGCACTTCATCTCTTCCCGGAGATGCACAGATTGAACCGCCTTCTCTTCTTAAAGGGGCGAAGGCAGCAAAAGAGGAAAATCGGAAAAAGCAGATTCAATTACCGAAAAACACTCGGATGTCACGGTAGTTAGATTATGCATTTGCAGAGGCACAGAGAAAATAAAGTAAAGTGATGCATATTTTAAAAAGACTTATGGAATGAGGGCAAGGGGGATTATCCTTTTAGGACTCGGTTTTAACCTAGCAGCCCATACTAACCTCAGCACGCGCTATCGTGTAACAAATGTCTAATTTATGAGCAGCTATAACTGCGAGCATCAAAACGATAATGTTGAGGTCGCGGTGAAATCGGAGTTGGATGTAATCATAATGGAATTGAGATAATTGACACAGAGCAAAAAGTTTTAATAAGGAAGGATGAAGGTGTGTTCTCCGGCGTATGCTTCAGAACGGGGTTCTGAGCTTGTGCCGGGTTAGCAAAAATTCAAATCTCCTGTTTTAATAATTTTTTCGTGCTTGAAAATCAAACTGGGAGAAGGAGACCAGCGAAAACTATAAACAAATAGTACTGGGAATTATGCAGTGTCAATAAATAATTAGGAAGGGAATTGGGATCATCAAATGGGATCGCATATCAACGTTAAACGAGCTTTGAAGTTTTAGCACAGTTTGGATTATGGTGAAAAACAGAATTCAATTCATAGCTAAAAGAAAGCCAGCAACCTTTAGTACTGACGGTTGAAATGCACATATTCAAAGCAAGCTGCATTACGTGTATTGAATCCGAGATTCCTTTGGAGGGGAGGGGAGGGGGAACCGAGAACTGATAAGCAATAGCACAAAACAATCTTGAAAAATTCGGTGCCAAAAAAAGATTTAACTGATCTTACGTGGCGAAGAAAGGAAGTGCTTATTTCTCACATTTACAATGACAAGCCGTAATTAACACTAATAAAGCAATAGGATTCAACTAGGTCACCAGCATTTATCAGTGTTCATGACTAAGGAGCTACAAATCATTCACTGTATTCTGAGATGACGTTCCTATGAGCTGGAAACCATAAATTATTCTTAGTCGCAAGTAATTCAAGATGATTCATTTACGGTATGAACAATAAGATTAATGATGATGGATGTATATATGAGATATCACATTCGTTTTCCTTGCTAATCGACTTCGATAGCCTAATTCGAATTTTCTGCTTTCAATCTCCTCATAAACAGGGAAAGAATCAGCTTGTTAATCAATTTAACAGTTCCAGAACTTTCATTAGGCGCTCAGCAAGTATGCACAAGGGAACATTCATTTACTAGTTTAACGGAAAGCATCAGGATGCCAATATCATAAATCTGTAATTTGGGATAGTTATGCCTATCCCAACCATTTTTTTTTTATTTTTTATACACCATTTTTGATTCCAATGCGCCCAAAATAAAAGTTGACTTTGAAATTAAAAGACAGCATTGTAAACATCAGAACTTATTTATTAGCTCTGTCTCCATCAACAAAAAAATATCTAAAAATTTATTCAAACATTTAATTCTATTGATTATTTTTTTTATTCTGGAAACATTTACACTATTAAAAATAAGAAAATTCAAAAAAGAGTTATCAGAGATGAAGAGTTCGTCGAACGAATAATTTAATAAATGGTTGGTTCAATCCCTTAACTGTTTTGTTAACTGCACTGTCTAATTGGACAGCAGCTTCTTTTTTGGGAATGCCTTGTCATTTTAGTTCAACTGAAAACCTAGAGGATAGTTGAATGGTTATGAATTCCACGTAATTTTTGTATCCAATTATAATTTCTGAAATAACTTTGTTTTAGTTTGTAAGTTTAAAATTGCGATAATTCGATGCGTGCGAGTACGGGCTAATCAAATCAGTTAAGGTGTTAATGGCTCGTATAGATGCAAGAGCCCAATTTGGCAATACTGCGTCAAATAACAGTGCAGAATTCTCCTTAAAAATTCTAATGAGAATCGAAACACACAATTCAGTTTAAAGGAGGGTCAGGAGTTCAAAAAGCACTGCTCTATTGAAAAACAAATTACACTTTAGAGCCTTGCCTTTATTAATGACATACTAGAAGAAAATTAAAAACCTCTTATTACGGAATTTTGAGGAAGAAACAAGTGTTTTCTCCTCTTTTCTTGTAATTTAAAGATCGTCCGAGGAGTTACTATTCTCATTTCCCTCATTATCAATCAATCTACCCATTACACAAGTGGTGACTGAACAGGACAAAGGAGTAAAACGATCAATTGATTAGAACAAAAACAGGTTAGTTAAATGGGAAGAAGAGACCCTAATCGTTTACTAGTACACCAATTGTTCCAGCCCCCAAGGCTTAAAAATCTAATGATATAAGCTATATTATATCTTAAACATAAGCGCATTCAGGCATCAAGCACCAAAATGAAACCTCACCACTGCAAGATTTTCCACCAGTAGTAAAATGTACTGAAACCCATTTGCAGAAAATCACACAAAAGGCCAACCTTCCTGTCCCCATCCTCATACTCATATCTAAAACTCTTCCCTTTTATATCTAACCCTGGCTCCAACGAAATAGTCTTCCAAGATGCGTGAATACTACAGGAGC
Source organism: Araneus ventricosus (assembly GCA_013235015.1). NCBI lineage: Eukaryota > Metazoa > Arthropoda > Arachnida > Araneae > Araneidae > Araneus > Araneus ventricosus. Next base: position 107,469 of record BGPR01002451.1, on the reverse strand, counting down.
ATCAAGCCCCAAGGGAAAAGCTAAAACAAACTCCAGCCGAAGGGAAGAGGCCCCGTTTTATGCATCCACTGCATCATGTAAATGAGCGCGTGAATTATTCATGGACCATCTGGCGACCCAATACAATGGCCGTACCACGTGGTCAATCAATTACCTATTGAACCTGTCACCTGATCAATTACGAATTGAACACCCACGACAGCTGACTACTTAGGGGGTGGAATCCAAATATCCCGCCCCTTTTTTTCATGCATCCCTCTCTTCCCAACCAGAGTGGGGGAAACAAACCATTAATTCGGGTTCCGTTTGTTAATGCCGTTAGTACACAGCGGAGATGTGCATGGTTGTTGACAGATGAATTTTTTTGACATGAATATTTTATAACATTTTTGATAATTACCTTATAAAATAAAAATATTTACGTTGATGGTTGATAAGTTATTTTTTTTTATTATCAAATGCAACATTTTGAGTTACGATTTGAATGTTATTGAACATGGGGAATTATTACTCGATCGTTAACAAATAGGGGGTATTAATAGTCGAATGCATGTTAAAACAAAGGCATGCTTCACTTTGTTGTTTCAGAAATTTCGGCAGTTCCACTTATTCTCAACTAATTCAATTTGAATGATATTATAATCAACATTTATATAACCTTAGCCTTATGACCAATTTTTGCTTCTTAAAATTGTATCACTTTAAAATATTAAAAAGGTTAAAAAAAAGTTTTAAAATGTATCAGAAACAAAATATGAACATTGACATTAAAAATCAAACTACAAGTGGAAATTTTTGATGTAAACTATCCTTCAGTTTTAAACAAATTTAAATTCCACTTATTCTCAACTAAATCAATTTGAATGATATTATAATCAACATTTATATAACCTCGCCTTATGACCAATTTTTGCTTCTTAAAATTGTATCACTTTAAAATATTAAAAAGGTTAAAAAAAAGTTTTAAAATGCATCAGAAACAAAATATGAACATTGGCATTAAAAATCAAACTACAAGTGGAAATTTTTGATGTAAACTATCCTTCAGTTTTAAACAAATTTAAATTGCACGACATTCATATTATTCGGAAAAAACTATTTCTCTTCATATTTACAGTTATTTCCAAACGGGAATAATAATAATATAATAAATATTATATATTACCATTATAATAAACCAATTTCAGTGATTTACACTTTAGAAGCAGATTACAACACCGTTTACGGAAAAACTAGATTTATTACTTGATCGTTAACAAATAGGGGGTATTAATAGTCGAATGTATGAAAAGTTTTAAAATGTATCAGAAACAAAATATGAACATTGACATTAAAAATCAAACTACAAGTGGAAATGTTTGATGTAAACTATCCTTCAGTTTTAAACAAATTTAAATTGCACGACATTCATATTATTCGGGAAAAACTATCTCTTCATATTTACAGTTATTTCCAAACGGAAATAATAATAATATAATAAATATTATATATTACCATTAAAATAAACCAATTTCAGTGATTTACACTTTAGAAGCAGATTATAACACCGGTTACGGAAAAACTAGATTTGCAAATATATCTGGAACTCAGTCAACGCCACCAATTACAAGACAGACTTAATCTTAATGCCTACGATATTTTTTACCAGGGGGGGGGGGGGTATCTTTCACATAACGGCATCGACAAACAGAGATTACAGCGACAAACATAATTCAAGGGAAAGATTTCAAGATGGAAAGGAAAAAAAAAAGGGAAGAAAAACGCCTCAAAAATTGGGAGTCGAAAATCCTGTTACGGTAGTTAATGATTCAACACCTTCCAGCCACAGTCATTCATTTTGTTTCCCATGCTCTCTCCCCTTGGAGAAGGATTCAATCACGTGGTCACGGGGGTGAGGATGGGGGGAGAAGAAAAAGAACCCACGTGGTATACTCGATTCCCTAGCGTTCTCATTGGTCCAACGGTCCAACGAAGCGTAGACGAAAAGTTCAGGGGACCGACTATCATACGCAGCTACTATGTTTACAGATGCAGGTTCATATTTATTTTTCAAACCTTAATCCTTTCCTACAAGTTTTGGGGCAAGATTTTCCCAAGTGGTTTATTTATTTTCATACGATTCATTGAAAAAGCAAAATTTTTCAGTTCTCATATAAATAAGATGCCCAAAAGTAAACTGCTTTGTTTATTTTTAGGAGAACGCAACATATGTCGAAATTATAAATAAAAAAGAATTTCCAAACTATCCGTAAGCAAAAGCAGTCAAGATGAGCTAGACTGAACTCAAAATAGTTATCCAAAGTTTTAACGAATCACAGTAAAAATACACCTAACATATCCATTTATTGTTTAGAACAAAGATTCAAGAATTTCTCTATATTTATTATATTAACTAAATATACAGCTTAGTGCTTATTTTTCTGAGGTACATTTTATAGGCAATACCACTTTTTAAAAAAGAATCTATATAATCGCAGTCTGCAAATTGTTCTGGCTATTAAAGTATCGTGATGGCCATGGTATAATCTCCTCATCGTTTCGATGTTGTCACAGTTAATTTTATGACAAGGGGACAGAAAAACAATTTTCTATGATTTTCTTGTACTATTTCCGCTATTACATCTTTATCAATACAATTTTGATTTATCGCTACATTATCATACTATTTAACATCGTTTTAATCTTCAGATACGCCAAAGTACAACTATATGCGAGTTAATTTCACTCGCTAGTCTATCAATGAAAAATGATCTTGACTTTAATTCTCTGTTTTGAAATCGCATTACAGGAAGGGAAATTAAATTGGGAAGGAGTCGCATAATTCTCAGTCGAGATCAGATGACGCCTAAATTGATTTCATACACTTCACTTTTCAGCCTCAAGCCAATGTGAGGGAACTTGACCCAATGCATGCTACGTAGTAGGCGATATACAATATGAATCTTTGGTGGAGATTAAGAATCTGCTACATTTCTATGAGGAAGCTAAAAATTGTAAACGACCGGCTCTTTAGATTTAATAAATACAAATTAAATAAGATAGTAAAATCATCCATGCTTGTAGCATAGATTGTGGTACTTAATTGAATTGACATTCCAAAGTCATATCATCTATCATTACCTCAGCTTTCAATTTAGTATCATTCCTTGGTATGCGAATAAAATTCCATTAGCAGTTACTACACACGGAATAAACAGGACATAACCACATTCCCAACTCCAGATTTGAGTAAACGTCAAATTTCTATGCATTCAGTATTATTCCACCACATAAAAAAACCCGAATAACATGAATAAGCATAACAGAGAACGTTTTAAGGCCCACAACGAAAAAGAAATGGTGCAAGGAAGTCCATATATTCATTTCAAAAACGCTGCACAAACAGTTCTTCGCAGGGGCAGACAGTCAAAAACAGAGTTAATGCCTCCGCGGGGCGGGCAGGGTGGATTAAAGCCAAATCGTGACCAACGACTGCCCCATAAGAATACAGAGGAGAAGAAAAAAATACTATCCAAAGTGCGGAGAACAAGCTATTAAATAGCAAATCTGGAATTATGGTGCGTAGTCGACCCCCCGATCTGGAGGGGACCTCTCCCCTCCCCCTTTATCACGGTGAGATTTTACGAGGCGGGCCAGATAACGAATCCAACTCACGAAGCGAGCCATCAGTTTCGCTCGGCCGCTCCTCTTCCAATGAGTTAATGACACACCGGGCCACCACTTCTTTGCGGGGTGGGAGGAAGGCGAGCACCCTCCCCCCTGGGGGAGCCGTTAAAAATTGTCTCCCGCTAACAACTTCCTCTGGCTGGGATGGATTGGATTGGTCTAATGAGGATCAAAAGGTGACGAAGCCGCAAATTAGAGAATGGAATCGGGGGCGGCGTTCGAAGAAGCTGTAATTTTTCTTTTATTGCTTTCGATTCGCCGAGGAGATCAAAGGGCGATCATAAGCCGAGAGATGAGGATAAAAATAAAGTAACAATGCGCTGTTTGTTTTATATTTATTCAGCTAAAGAAGGACGAGTGTGATCTTTTGAGAGGTTCTTGCCACGCGACGATAATACGGGAAATAAAAATAATAATAAAATGGAATCTCTTTGAAATTTTGTCATTGGGAGTGAAAAGACCAGGTAGTAGTGGCGCGCAGTAAGCTGCAACGGAAAATTTTTGCATTCTGCGCACAGGCTGATACAATGATATATCGTACCACTAATTTACTAAGTCCACCCCCACCCCTACAAACCAATATATAGGTACCTCTCTTGAACCTGTTTTGGGGTATCACTTCAAATGTTCTGCCAGGAACATCTAATCCCAAGGGTGATCGAAAGAGATAACAGATTCCCTTCTAATGATTTCAGAAGGGTGGTAAAGAACTTCCCCGTTTCACTGCAAAAATCCCATTTTAAGAGGATATCTTAAGATACCCTCAAGCTGTAATCTATTATTTAAAGCCAGATTTGATTAACTTATATCAAACAATGAAACCAAGTATATGTTTTGATAGTTAAATTCTACGCAAACAATTTTTTATATAATTTGATAAAGAATTAATTGCTATCAAACATATACCAAAAAAAAATTGAAAAATGAATAAATATGACTGAAGATTTATCCCAATTAGCTAGCAAATGGAGTTTAAGAAATTTGCTGAGTGAGAACGTTCATCGAATGAATGTTCATGCGTCTTCCTCACCTCCAGATATATAAATAAACGAGATCCAAGAGAAATATAAAATCATACAATTTATATTTCGCCCCCAACTAAATTTAGGAAATCAGAACTTAACAGTAAAAATTTTAAGTTTTCAGGACAAAGATTTTGTTTTAAATCACTCGTATACCTGCTTTGTAATAACAAGCTGAACCTCGGTAATCATAAAAATTAGGAATTTAGATTTATCAAATTAAAAGAAAAGAAATTGTACAGTTAAGACTTAGCAGAATGACTTTTATGACGTGTATACAAATTTGGTGTAATCAACCCTCCAATTTCAAACAATTCAATTAAAACAGAAGACAAGTGAACATAATCCAGGGTACTAGAAAATTACAATCATATTCCAATAGGCGGTTCTTAATAGATATTAAGGCTAATAACGAAAATGAACGCTTTTTCACTCAAAAACTAGCTTGGCAGATAGGCATCTCCCTCATAAAGCAAAGGGTCCTAGGAAATACAAGACCATCCTAAGACGGGCCATTATTCAAGGGAGGGGGGGAGAAGGGATAAACTTTCAATGGTAATATTTATAGTTTTACTCCCTGCAAGCAGATACGAGAAATATCGCACTCCAACAACCAGTGGTTTCCTTCCCATCGCCACACAAAAAGTCCCGGAGGGGGCGTGACAAAACTCCGAAGGGGCAGGGGGGCGACGACTCTAACCATCATCCCTCGCCTCTTTGCACCCAACACTGGGAAACGAAATACATTTTAAAGCTGGGGAGAAAACCCACAAAAAGACTCTTGGTATCACCACGGGAAGTATCTTTCACTCGGTTTTTTTTCTCCGTTTCTCCCTCCCGCCTTTGTCCACATACAAGCATACATAATGCTTTCACCGATTATAAGCGTAGTGAAGATGGTGAAAAGCCAAGCAGGTGGTATGGGGTGTCCCAGGACTGACTGTGCCCCAACACTTTTCGGATTTGCTCCGCCCCTGAACACCACCCTCACTTGAATTCCCACTCCAAGATGATCCACAATGGCCTTTCATGACTATTGTTAGCAAAATAAATGCAGGGGGGAAAAATACCCTCGACCTTTCAAAGGAAGGGGGCATGTGGAAAATACTGAAGACTTCTGCTTGTACTGGGATAGTTGGCGTCAACACAATAAGCGGAAAAGCAAGTCACTTATGTCTTCCAGAGGAATTCATCAAAAAAATGTAATACGCTTCATTCAGGTAAAATACATCAGCTTGCTTCAACAATAAATAAAGGATATTGTTTTAAAACTTGAAATGCAATGTCTATAAAATTAGAAAATGGAAGAAAAGGCATGACATATCATAAAATTGAATTATTTATTTAATAAAACATTTAAGTACAATCCTAAAGAAATCGGAACACAATACCGAAGTCTTTGCCTTTAAATTATAGTCGCTAGAATCGGAAAAGGGACGATATTGTAAAATATTTTAGATTCATCTTTCGAAATCAGCAAACCATTCACAAAACTGGGAAAATCTTTACGGGTGGCTAAGTTATTTAGTTTAAACCAAATTTGGGAAAACGTTGAAAACAGATAATCATTGCATCTTTGCAATTTAAATAACACCATTTGCAAAATTACTAAAGAATTTATTATTCTTAAAATAAAACTTCTGCTTATACTTCAAATTCTGTTTTAATAAATGGAACATATAATTATGAATGTGATTCATTCAAATGTAATTAAAAAGTAGTGACAAATTCATGCTTTTTCAAGCGTGTCCTTTTTGAAAATCCTAAAAGGAAGCACATAGAATAAAGGGAGAATGGCTATTTTTCACATAAAGAAATGTCACTTGTCTATCAGTATGATATGATACGAATAACAAAAAAAATTTATGCAAGACAAGCAAGAACTTTCTTCCCGCCAATAAATTATTTGCAGTAAAGCATATCGAATTATTCTATAATCCCGCCATCGAACTCTAAACGACTATCCCTTAGATGGGAAATCTAGATGGCGGGATAAACCAGCCAATGTTACGATTGCCTCTTAACAATATACTTCCACATTTATACCAGGATATAATTAAGGCAAACAACTTACCTCTGCTGCTAAGAGGGCTTTAGCTCTAATATTCAGGAGAGCAGAGGCCATATCCTGGAATATAATACAAGGGACATCTTAAGAAGCAGTAGGAAGTAAGAATATGCAACAGAATAAGAAGATACAGGGATAATAGGGAGAAGTTGACTAACTTTAAAAACAAAGGAAAGCTTACAATCAACAGCAAGGGAATACTAACAAAGTGGGAGGAAATGTTTCTTAAAATAATCTTTTTCGTAATTATCCGCTCATTCTGCGGAAATCGACTATGTGCAAGCGTAATTATCCGCTTATTCTGCGGAAATCGACTATGGGCAAGCGTAATTATCCGTTTATTCTGGCGAACCGGGCTATTTGCAAGCGCATCTTGGTCATCTGTTTTAAGATATTCCAAACGGGAATAACTACACTGCCAAACAAGTTTCAAACAATATGAACATCTGCTTCCATACAGAATAATATCTCAAATATGGCAGATGGTTATATCGTGTGTGCGGAATTTTGAACCATAATTACTCAATTACAAATTCAAATCAAAATACATTTAAAATTCAAGTCAACGAAATAAAGTGGTCAGGATGTTTAAACCATCATCAGCTGATGTGTTTTCTTTTAACTATAAATACCCTTAATTACATATCTGCTAGTGATAAAATATTTTGTATATTTTTTTCGTAATTTTTTCAAAGTCGCGAAATACAGTTTTATAACACACACACACACACACAAAGAGCTTGTGTGAAAATGACACGAATTACGATCCGCAAGTCAACCCACTTGCAACCCCAATTGAAGAAATTGATTCAAAAATTCTTTTAAGAACAGTATGCATATTCTTCAAAAAAAAGTAAGCTAAAATTAACATTAGGGATGTAACGAATATTTGGCAACTATTAGGCCCTTTTGCCGAATATTCGGTTGGCTGAATACTAAACAGATATTCGGCCGAATAATTTCAGGATAATAATTTTTTTTAAAAAGGCGCTGTTATATATACTTAACAAAGCATATTGTGCAGAATAACATTTCAGTACATTTATTATCAAAAAAAAAAATCCTAACATTAACTCAATTTTAAGTAAATTTTGTGTATTTTTTTTTTAAAATCAAGTTACATATTTATCATTTTAAAGCCTGAAATTATGATGCAAGAACTATAAATTATCAGCATTTTCTGGAAAAAGTATGTTCTGTTTGGTTTCTTACGTATTATCAGATTCAGAAAATAAATGATTTGGGTGATTGGAAAAAGGATAACATTGCAGTGGAATTTTACCCTTTTTCTAATGACACATTCAAATGTGCATTTTATATTGTGCTTACAGGAGCTGAAAGATGTTTTCTGATATTTTTCAAATATTGCACATTTTTCTGTATTTTCTTTTCACCAATTAAGTGGACACTCCATCCCAAATATTAGAAGTTCTTTATCACAATTGCAATTTACTTTCAATGATTTTAATTTATTCGCTTAGTTTTCTTCCGTGTTTGTCATTGTCATGTTCTGCACACACAATGATGACTCTTTTATTCTTGTGAACGAATCCCAAAATTGAGAGGTTTTCGCATTTCTTATTATCGAAATTAATATATTTTAAAATGCATCAAGATGTTAATTTTTTTTAAATATACAAACAATAAATCAGTTTTATTAATCTTTGATTTTTTTATTTAAAATTTGAAAAATATTTTATTGATAATAAAAAAGAAACGTTTTTAAAAAGTGGATATTCGACCGCTGAATATTCGGCATTCGACCTGAAATTTGGCCGAATATTCGGCATTCGAACTGAAATTTGGCCAAATATTCGGTATTCGACCTGAAATTTGGCCGAATATTCGGTATTCGACCTGAAATTTGGCCGAATATTCGGTATTCGGCCAAATCCCTAATTAACATAAACTTAAACTGACGTTGTTTATATTTTGAATACATTAGCAATACTTCTAAAAATAGCTAAAGGCTAGAGCTATTTACATAAAAATTTACGGTACGAAAAACAATAAACCAAAAACAGATTAGAATTCTACCATTGTATTTCAGTTTTAGAAATCGTGAGACACAATACGTATCAGATAATCATATAAAAGAAAGTAAATCGTAATAAACAGAACACGGAAGTTCTTGGGCAAACATATAACAAAAAAGGCACCACAATTCAGGAAACAATCTCGATAAAATGTACGGCATCGATAATTACAGAAATGTTTCTCGGCGAGGGAACCTTCCGAAATCCCTGCACTGGCTTTTCAAAGAAACTAACTGCCACAAAGCGGCACAATACTAGGCTTTGAACGGAGTGGTATAAATGGTGGGTATCATTTACTGGAATCCAATTCACTCAGATCCGAAAACCATAGCATCGTTGCAGCCCCTCCCCGCCTGGAGTAATAACTGACCGGACTGCCCACTGACCATTAGCGAATGCATCTATCTCATTTAGGGCACTAAGTATCCTTCAGTGAACAGTTACAAAGCGCAAGGTTGAGATCCATAAATGGTGTTCCACTTCACAGACATGCGGCACATTAATGCTTCCAATCATTTCTGGAAATAACACCTTATCCGCCTCGGCAGAAGTGCTTTAGGTGAAAGTTATAAAAATGACTACGGTTACGTATGGAGCTTGTGTGTTGTCAAGGGAGATTCTGAAGAATAGGAGAGGTTATTTTCAAAATAAGTAATTTCTTTTCGATGATAGCAGTGAGACGATACCTGCATTTATTTTGCTTAATGTATATTTCGGAAAAACGGCAAAGTAAACTAACAAAAATATTTTTAAAATGTTATATCTTCAATGCTTCAATGATGCAAGCAGTAGAAGAAAAATAATATATTTGCCAACGAGCTCAATAGTCAATGAAAATTGAATTCTCCGTAGAAAGCATTCCCACATCCACAAAGGAAATACATAAGTATTCAAAATATCAAAAAAAGGTAAGTAATGCTCGTCTTACCCATTCAGAACACGATACAAGTCTTTATAATTGTGAAATTTGTTTCATTACTCAAATATTTACAGTTTTTTGTAAATTTAGCTTCCAAGACGTACAAGATAAATTGCATGAAAAAGAATGAAAAAATAGCAGTTTAAAACGTTATCATTAACTCCTTCGCACACAATGACGTATCCGATTCGTGCATCGAATTACAGAATTTTCTGTATTAAAATGTGTAATTAAATCCAAGTATCAATTAATTTTAAAGACGAAAATCAAGGCACGTTTAGTATCTCAGGTGTCCCCCTTACACATTAATAAGGTTTGAAATAACAATAAACGTCCCAAAAAGGATGCGTCATCTAATTAGGAGGTTGTAAAGAACTAGACATGATAGTTGCTATTGCCTGCAGTAGATGGCGCGGCACAAGACTATTACGTAAAGTTTTAGTTGGCTGTCAGACATTGGTGAGAGTGGCTGTGTGTGTTTGAGAATGAAGAGACCGATAGTTTTTATTGTGCGGCCATGAATCGAAATACTAAGGATTGTAATGTATAGTTTCTTTTCTTTATGTTAAATGTTTTTATGTGTTTGTTTATTTATGTTGTGCTAGTCCTGTGTGTGTCATTTAATAAACTAAATTAAAAGAATTATTTCCTAATTTCTCGGCTACATTTTATAGGACACTACAAGGCTAAATAAATTCGTAAATCAAGGGGTTAGTTACAACAAACAATGACCAACTTCTAATATTTATGACATTACATAGGCATACCGAGATTTCATTAAATTTATAGCAGTTTGATTTTTTTTTTTAAAAATTGTATAGCTAAAAGAGAATTTCAGATTCCGAAGTGATTTCTTTGGACTGAAAGCGAAAAAATGTACATTTCTGATTCAGGTTTAAAGCATCAGGAAAAAAAATAATAATTTTCGAGATTAAATAAACGAAAAGTTATAAAAATAACCCACACAGCCTATCGAACAGTCGATGTTCCAAATGCACGTTTCCTCTCACCTCGATGATTAACATTGGAAATCGAACTTTAATAATCCCCTCACACTCGACTCTCCCCTTCGAAATCCACGCGGTCTGGAATCCGCCCAAATAATAAATCGATGTTTTAAAGTCAACAGAATTCGGGCGTCAGGTAACTGTAAAACAAACAAATCACGCTCGATAACGATGCAGCGGCACATTTCATAGTATCCCATAATGCCCGAAGACGGCTATCACCTTCAATGGCAGCATTTGAGAAAACGCCGGCCGAAAATTTATAATAAATCAAACTAGATTTTCCATCCTCCCTCCGTCCGTCTGGAATTGGAAAGTCAATTGGAAATCGGAAGATTCCCGAATATATGAAAAGCGGGGAGGAAAGAGCTTTATCAGAAAGTTAGAGAAAGCAATTAATTGCCACTGCACCCTGAGCAAGGAGGGGAGAGAGGGCAGGCGAAAGAGGAAGCCATACCAATAATCCCATGGAGGCAGAAGGGAGGCTCTCTCCTCCGCTATTAGCTATGGTCGGCGACTCTTTATCTCTCGGCCGCTCTCCTAATTACAATTAAACTTTGGTTTCCCTTTGTAATCAGGCTGCAGCCTCTATTTGCTCCGGGGGAAAAGAGGCCGCTTCTCCCCCCACCTCGAGGATGGTGGCGCTGGAGAACGAAGTTTCTCTCGACGTCGTTCGTCGGATGAAGATGATGATGGGGAATGTTTCGAAGCAATCTTAACCCACTTCGGTAAATAAAACAAGGCGCGGCTTTCTCCGGGAGAAAAGGTGAACATGGGGGGCACGTGAGCAAATTTTGTCACTCGAACTTCGCGGTTGCGATGCTGCAGCAGGAACACTCAGTAAATTAATAGGTTGAGCAAGGCTGGCGGAAAATGAAAGGGTGGAAGTACACGACTTGGAAGTCCTACGGATAATAAAGACGCCGCAGACTGATATGACTTTTTGGTGCTCGCTTGCTGCTTTTAAAGTCGCAGAACAATATCGCTCACGAGACGAATGCAAGTTTTAGAAGTTTGTCTGGGAGATAAGGACATACAGTTTCGTGAGCTGTTAATCAATGCACCCGTTTTAAATAGAAGTTTATGGGCTGAGAGGTAATTTATACCTGCGCAAGTCTTGTCTGGGAGATAATGATTTAGAAGGTCGTATGTTTGAAGCAGAGCAACAACTTAATATTAATCAATCCACTTGTATTAAATATAGATTTATGTGCTACAAGATCATTCCTGTACGCAAAAGAGCAATTTAAGATTTGCAAACTTCAAATACATGAAAGTTTTTAAAATTTCAATTCTATGGATTTTTAAGTTCGGATTCGTTTTTTAACCCTTTAACTGCGGGTGTGGTTTATAAACCACACTTATAAGAAAGTACCCGCAGTTAAAGGGTTAAAGAAATGACGGATGTGGTTATTTTCACTATTACAGGGTTCATACTGTATATATGATAGTAAAATTCAGGAGTTTCTAAGGATTTTTTCAGGAGTACAGTACAGAAAATTCAGGAGATAACGTGAAAAAAAAATCAATTGTAGGGGAGAAGGGTAGGTAGTGTGGACAAATTGGCAAAAAAGTATACTAAATATCAATTCTCCCGTCTTTCCTGATTGTGGTGACTCGGAACATGCGCAGTAGACTCTTTCAGCGCTAAGTAAGGTCAGAAGTAAGAATTCCGGATTCCAACGACTTTCTATCAATAAGGAAAAGCGGAAATGTCATTTTTATGTTTTATCATAATTTTATCTTTTGCTCTTTTGATTGTAATTTTTCAGGAGACAAAAAGAAATATCAGGATAAAAAACACAATTTTCAGGAGTTTTCAGGGCCCTTAGAAAAAAAGAACAAAATTCAGGAGTTTTTCAGGAATTTCAGGAGGAGTACGAACCCTGTCAGGGTTCATACTGTATATATGATAGTAAAATTCAGGAGTTTAAGGATTTTTTCATGAGTACAGTACAGAAAATTCAGGAGATAACATGAAAAAAAAATCAATTGTAGGGGAGAAGGGGGTAGTGTGGACAATTTTTATAAAATTGGCAAAAAAAGTATACTAAATATCAATTCTTCCATCTTTCCCGATTGCGGTGACTCGGAACATGCGCGGCAGACTCTTTCAGCGCTTAGTAAGGTCAGAAGTAAGAATTCCGGATTCCAGCGACTTTCTATCGATAAGGAAAAATGGAAACGTCATAATTTTATCTTTTGCTCTTCGATTGTAATTTTTCAGGAGACAAAAAGAAATATCAGGATAAAAAACACAATTTTCAGGAGTTTTCAGGGCCCTTAGGGAAAAAAAGCAAAATTCAGGAGTTTTTCAGGGGGAGTACAAACCCTGAATATTAACTCCTGTGCTGTCACCTTTTAATGCAGAAGTTGACAACAAACTTGGTTCAATTTTTTTTAGTTTCTTCACTGTAGAATGTCACCACCAATGGATATAACTTAAAATCACCTTTATCACCATTAGTAGCAATGGAAAATGGCGCCTTCTTTAATGTAGACATAATAGCATTTTTCTCAGTTTTTCCCATTTTTGCAATGATTGCTGAGGTTTTTGAACGTGCACAGCCGAACTTTTTTGCGGTCTCGCTGTCCGGAAACATTTTCCGGAACAACGGTCCAGCATGACCAGCAAATGCAATTGGAAGGTCATGCTCCACAATAAATGCGGTAAATAATGATACTGCTTGGAGAACCCCATGGTCATTTTGTTTATTCACAAAATCTTTTTTATTCGTGCCTAATATCCGAGCATTATCCTGATGCTTTTGCCGTGCCATAAGCTTACAAATGCCATACTTGCCTCCGGAAGCAATTAGAAAATCACTTGCAAATGGTTCAAAATACATACGATTTATCTTCTTTCGAAGCGATAATAAAGCGAATATTCCTCGGAATAGGTCTTGGTAAATACAGTCTGGTATTTCTTTTTAGATTCTTTCGATGAAAATCAGATCTGTACTGATGGAAAAAGAAATGCATGCACAAATAAAAAAAAATGTATATATATTTCGGCGATAACCCTAAAACGACACAAGATCGGCAGAAGAAATACACAAATTCTCCCTGTTTCCACCCTAGGGCACTGAACAGTAAAACAGCGCATGCGCCGAAAACCCCTGGCGATAGTCACTAGTCAACAGCCTGGACATGCCACAGGAAAGCGTAGCGAAATGACGTCACACATTCGAAATTTGAAATGTGGTCGCGGCAGCGCTGGATTTTTCTTTCGCCGCTCTTTTTTACTATTTATCTGTTCCAGTTTCTCGAAAATAATAAAAAAGGGGGAGGAAATCGGTGAGAATTGGGAGGCGGGAGAAATTGTTAAAAAGCTGGAGACTCCCGCCAAAAACGGGAGAGTTGGCAGTTATTACAACTGTAATATATGATGAAAGTAAAATGAATAAATATGGATGTATGAAGTTTTCACAGACCGAAGAGAATAAAAGAAAGTTACTCAAATATATTTGTAGACATTCGATATTCTAGTCGCTATCATTATTTTGAAAAAAGATTTAAACTTTCGTTAAAACTCGTGTTATTTCAAACATATGCAATGACTGAAAATATTGTAATAATGACAGTTAAACTTAAAATGGCATCCGAGATTTCAATAGACAAATACCGATTGAACAAACATTAATTCTATATTTTAAAACGCTTGAAAATAAGTCCTATTTATACCAGTAAAATAATAAACATAGAATGAAACTCAAATATAAGGCTTTAAACAAAAATTTCAACTCGGCCACATTCAACTCCAATTCCTCCCAGATACAATAAATGACTTTATAATCGCAGTCCTCGTAACGAATCTTAAACAGCGAATCAAGTCCCTCTTGAAGTCACACCAACTGGAAGAGTAACTCCCATAAAAGGTATTAAAAAGAGCCAGAGATAAATGAGTTACCCAATAAACAGGCAGCTACAACACTGACATATGAGAGCAAAGGGATTTCAAAGCATGTTGGCACTGATGAAATAATAAATTACATCAGCGTCAACACTGCAGCTACTTAGCGATTAAATTTACGGTGACAGAATGACGCAAAACTGACTTCCTACTGGGAATCCCTCCAAAGTAAAGGAAGGATTTTATTATGACGACACGGAGATTCGCTGGAGTTAATGACTGCAGTGTTACTCGAAAGAGAATCGATGCCTTGAAGAAGGCCAGGTAAAAAGGATCATCGCAGAGTCGTGAGACTGATTTGTACAATTGTCATGTTGCATTCACAAAAATTTTTTTGTATTTACTCGCTAAGATAAAAATTTTATAAACCGATTCAAATTTCTACTCCAAAATCCACATGTATTTTAAATCCAAATGTTAATTTTCTGTGTTTAACTTAAAAGTTGCATTTCCTGTGTGCTATATCCGAAAAGTTGCATTTCCTG
>BGPR01002451.1:46509-83249 GCA_013235015.1 Araneus ventricosus | reverse complement strand
AAAAAGCTTCACAACATTGCGAAAATGATGTTTTTTAAACCCAGGACATTGAAAGAAACGGAAGATAAAGTAAATATACATTTCTACATTATTATTTTTAAGTTCGACAACAAATTACAAGTAGCACATACAATACAAAAGAGGGAGCAGAGGACGGTAACCACCACGAAGCAGATTCCCCAAGCATTTTTTTCCCCCGTCTCCCTCGTAGAACCATCCCCGAATCGCATTGGAGGACAGATAAGCTCCTCGGGATACTGTATGCATTCCCAGTGGAGACGATAGACGGCTAGATTCAATATTTGCACATCTGTTTGCCTCTTGTCCACACAAGGCGTTCCATCCACCGAAGGAGAAAACTATCAAACGTCTTCCTGGGACAGATTCCGCCGAAAAATTTTCCTTAACCATCAAAATTCTATACCAGTCCGATGCGTATTAAAATGTCCCTCCCCCTTTTATATTTAATGTTTTATATATTGGTGAAATATTAAAATTTCCCAAAGTTAAGGTTCTCTAAAAGAAAAATATTCAGGTGTTTAAGAGCATTCCGCTCTGCTCCGTCTGAAATCATAAAATATGTATTGCAATAACTTTTTGAATAAATATGATAAAATGGCACGGAGTAAACCGGGGAAAGTATTCGAAGTAATTAATTTGTTCCGCAAAAATAATAATTAAAAATTACTCGAGATTCATGGAAATGAGAAAAAACTTCTAATAACATACTATAAAAGAAAATTTAATTACAATTAGTAGTTTTCGAATTGTTAAATTTCAAACATCTGAATGCCAGAAGAACATACCGGAAATTTCTGGAGAGCCTAAACGTTTATCCTTTTAACAGAAGCTAATTAATTATATTTAAGCTTTTTAATTATATCTAACTTATAAAGATTTTAAAATTTTCTTCACATTTCAACCAAACAGACTATGAAAAGAAAAATAATATAAAGTTATAATAATAATAATAAAAAAACTCCAAGGCTTTATAAATATATTTCGACATTCTACATTCATTAAACACTTTCATGACGCGTTACTCTTTTTAAAATCCATTTCGTAATCGTCATTTAAAAGTAAAATTACATAAGGGAACAAAATTTAATTAACAAAAAAACATTCCGCTGACAGATTTCGTTCAAAATTTGTTTCCCTCATAAATTTCAAAAGATATTCAAATATCTACTCACCCCAATAATGGAATTCAGCTCTGTCATGGTAACTTGTTTCGCCCTCTCTACCGCAGCTGCCACCTGCTGCTGGTGCTGAAAGGAATAATTTGAAAGTTAATTCAACAACTAAAGACCAGTAGTTCAAGCAAGTATTCACTGATGGGCGTTTATAGAATTTTTTGAAAATAAATCAACTAACATATATAATTTCTTTGGCCTCAGGCTCACGTCCATGATCGTGTACGTGAGACTCAAAAGTTAAAATTTTAAAATAAACATAATAAAAATGGAACAAAAATAAAATTCGTTTCACGAAAGACTAACAAGAAAACTGTTCGTTAACTTCGCACATAAAAAAAACTTCCGATTTGGTGGAAAGTATTTTGCTAGGAAAATTAACAATTTATAATATTATTGTTAAGCTCCACATAAATAAATATCAATATACGAAGTACACAAAGCTTCATATTTAATTTTTATAAATAATATTTCATTACTAAAGAAATCTGGAAAAAGATATGGTTTGATTAACAAACTAGTACAATTCTCAACGTATTAAAAGATACTTGCCTCTTGAGATAGGAACGGTAAAATTTGTGCTATGATGGCATTTAACCTTTTGGCGATTTCAGTCTGAAAGATAACAGAAATTAATGTTGAAAAATTAATGATAAATATAAATAACAGTTGGAAATAACACACAATTACAAAATGAACAAAAAACTACCAAGTCTGCAGCCAGGGGAAGCAGTGCAGCAAAATGACTATTTGTGGGACAACTTAGAAAAAAGGGTCTACGTTAGAACTATACTAATTTTTTGCAGTGGCGAATCCAGAAATCGGGTCTGGGGGGAGGGGGCTGAGGTCATAAAAATTTTGTATCGTCGTGACGAATCCAAAACACTTTACAAACTTTACTGACAATAAGAATCATAAAGAACAGTACAATACTTTCTATAATTTAATAAAAAATACAACGAAATAACAAGCTAAAAAATGTCTTCGACCACGTCAACGTTAAAAGTGGAATGACTGGAAAAGTAGGAAAATTTTCCCAGCCTGTCAAACCAGAAAGCAATGTTGTCTAGTTTTTATTATTCTTTTAAAGGGAAATTGAGAACAAACAGTTGTAGTGATTTAAAATAAAATCAAGAATTCTGGTTTAGCTCTGGGAGGGGGGCTGCACCCCGATAGCCACCCCCTGGATTCGCCACTGATTTTTTGTAACAAACGAACATAAAGTTGTAATAATTTGTCAGGCAGTTCAGCGCCATCAGGAACACTTAATCTTGGAAAAGAATGCATGAAATCAATCGGACCTTGTCCCTAAGACAAAACTACTATCATTTCCAACCATGCTTCACGGCTTATTTTTCATTACTGCTGGTGGGAGGTAAGCAAATCAAGCAATGCGGACAACCTCGTGGAACAAGAAGCGATCTGCAGGTCGGTCGGAAAGTGATGCGGCTCATAAACATGAAAGGAAACGAAATCATTGGCGGTTACGCATCGCTGATGTAAATCTTCCCCGGGACAAAAAGAAAAACACCGCTTTAAGTTCTAATCTTGTTTTTCTAGTTTCTCCCCCTTTTTTTAAAATTATTAATTAGAGTAATTCCTATTCCGGAATTTGCATCTGATGTTTTATATCTTCAATGAAAATGTTGAGATCGCTTGAGTCTTATTCTTCTGCAAACGCTACAAACTTGCAGCTTTCATTCACGATTAGAATAACAATTGGGGAAAATATCGAGAAAATAATTTTAGAACCAGAATTATAATGAAAAATAATTATGTATTTAGTAAAAATAGCAATGCAGCTATATGCCGATTTTCAGACTATGGTGATTGCGGTTATCATGAGTTATAGTCGAGTATAAAAGAAAATAAATTTTATAGCATTTTTAATCATTCAGATTTCCGAACATTGTGCTGAACCTTTAAAATAAATTTGACTTTCCCCTTTGTTAAAGTCCACCTGATTTTTTAAAAAATAAATTTTGATTTCACAATTGAAGTCACAATTGATTTCTCTCATTCCACTTATTTTATTCCAGTTTTAACAACGCTCAGTAATCCAGATAATTCCTTTTTTAGACAAAGATATTAAATGACTGGTGAAGCTGGACAGAAAAATACTTCTCGCTGAGGCAGCGTCAGAAACCATTGCCGACTTTTGCTTATTTCGACATTTCATTTTGTATAATAAACTTAACATAATTATAATGCTGATTTTCACATCATCCATACGTAGACATCCATTAATACTATTGGTAAGAAAAAGCTACAAAAATAAAAAAATTTTAAAAAAAGCAACAGTTAATTTATTATTTGTTGCCAAATAAAAATTTTCATTGCTTGAGATAGAGCATGGCAGCATCTAAATGTCCGATTTCATAAGAGCAAATGAATCATTTGTATTGATTACAACCAAAAATGCATATTATTCTCTAAGCAAAATTCACATTAAGAGCAAATCTCCAGCTCTACTTTTGATGATAATCAAACTAGCCAAAAACAATTTGGGAAAAGCAACAATAAATTACGATTCATTTAAAAACACTTAACAAAGTCATAACCCATAACCTCCCTCGTACAAAGCAATGCAATCCCATTCCAGCACACGCATACATTTAAAAATCTCAACTCCCGAACACAACGAAGACTTCTACACTTTCACAGCGCAGCTAACATGCGAGAAGCATATCGTAAGCACGACACCAAAGGTCAATTAAGGAAAGCGGCAAAAATCAGCACCAGCGGACAACAATGGCTGAGGAATTGTTCTCATTCCAGCGGCAAAAATCCCCCAGTGGCGTTACCATCGCCAAGACAGCAACACAAAAGGTTCCACACGAACAGAAGTGTCACGCACCGTGCCCTCCACAACAGAAGCGGATGATCTCGCCGTGTCACGCGAGAGCGACCAACGCTAACGAGACCTCATGTAGCAAATCTACTACCCCCTTCCCCCCTCTCCACCCCCACAGCAGGGGCGGCCGACCGTGAAAAAGGGGGCCTCGTCAACGGAACAGACAATAATTTGTAATCTCACCTCGCACTTTACCTAGAAGCTTGATAAAAATTTCAGACATCATAATAGACAATGCATATTATTACGCAAAACGGCCGGACGAGGAGGAAATCGTTTGGAGGGAAGGGGTAAAGTACAAATTGTCTTCTTCGCCGGACAATGGCCCAAGGCACGAATGCGCAAAAAATGAAAATAAATTCTTCAGCTTAAAGTTTTGAAATTATGTACGAACAATTTTATAAAAAATTTGTAGCCATTTCACTAATTATGTTTTTAACTCTCCCATTTCTTCAAAAAAATAAAAATATTATAAAATCTTTCACATCTAATAAAACAGAGCAAAATGTCCATTTTGCCATGCTAAGTCAATATGAAACCAAATATTCATTTTACTACGATAAGATATGCTATTATTAGACACTTTCGTTTAAATTAAAAACAATATTTCAGCGAAGAAATTTTTAAAAGTTGACTGAAACAGATCCAAGTTGTTTATGATAATAAATACGACAAAAACTATCACTATTTTCTAAAAGTTGAAAAAATTATCAACAGTACTTTATAAAATAATAATTACAAAAATTTGACAGAAACAGATTTATGCTTGTTACGGTAACTATGACAAACACATTAGCTATTTCCAAAACGTTCCAGCAATTATCAACAGGTTATATAAATAGCATTTAGTTTAAACAATAAACGCGTGATATGCCGCACTGATAACGCTTATCTTTCAAAGTTAGAAATCAGTGTAGCATAATATTTAGGAAAAGCACAAAAGAACACGAATAAGTACTACTAATGAAACAATCAATAAAAAAAAAGCATTCAGTACGCCTTCATCAGTGGTAACTGCGCTTTCATGTGATATTAAAAAGAAAATAAAACTTAAACGATCAGATAATTATCGACGACTCTTCATTATAAATTAAGTAAAATGAACCTGGGTTTATAAACATAAAGTCGTCTAGTTTTTCAATTCTCAGATTAGGGGCCGATCAACGTGTTTTTTAGGGGCCCATTTTTGTGGAAAAAATTTTTGCGAAAAATAAAAATATTTGTGAAAATTTTTTTTATCATGTAAAACCTTCAATTTTAGCAGTCATATTTCTATATTTTACGTTTAATATCAAAAATATTTCATCGAACCAACTATATGCAGTAATTTGATATAATACTGAAAAAAAAAAATACTCGTATATATATTTTGTGCAATGCCTCATTCAAAAACTTTTAAAAAAGAAGCTTTTTTGTAAATTTAAGTTCTGTGAAGGGGCCGTTTTTATGAAGTGGAATTTTGTGTAGGGGCCGCAAAACGGCCCCAATTTTCGCCTGGATCGACCCATGCATATAAACGAACGGTCTATCCAAAGAGGACAATAATATCTCCTCCCATCAATAAACACAAAACAAAGCATTTTTCCTAGAAGAGTTCTCGTGGGATCTCAACAATACGCCTCCCCGCGTGATTTCCGGCGCGTGGGTGGAACAAAGGCACCGCGCTCTGGTCTTCTCCCCTTCATTATAGCGATGACCCCTCGCAATGGTAAAAGGTGAGCCGACAGTGGTGACGTCAGGCCTCTCCAGAAACCCCAGCGCAAATTGCACATGAATTTTCATTAGAGGGTGGGAGTCGTTGGGGCATTTAGAATGTGGGCTAGAAAGCAGGGCGGATCATTGTTGGTCACTGCACCAGCCATCCTTTTTGAATCATATCTTTATTCGCTGCGGAATAAGGATGGCTGGTGTGTTTGGGGCAATTAGCACAGAAAAGGAAAGGGAACGCTTGCCGTGTCACCAGTGATAATGATCAGGTCATGCCGACCGAGAAGGAAGGGGGCGAGGTCAAAAATAGACAGGACGTCAACCGTGGCAGCCACACATAATGTTTTCATCAGTTTTGAAAGCGAAAAAAAGCATGACGATGTGATTCTTAAAAGTTGATGAGGGGAAAGAAAAAGAAACGCCTAAATTGTTTGCCAAGTAGGTATCAAATGATGAAAAGCTTGATTTGATTCACTATAGATGCTAGTACAGTCGGACCTCTATTTAACGAACCTCTGTTTTGCGAATTTCTCTATTTTGCGAACTTTTTCTTGGAACCAAGAACATTTTGCGAATTTCTTCGTAAAATAACCTCCAAGTAGCGAAGCGCATTCTCTATTTAACGAACTTTTTCTTGTGATCCAATATTTTTTTCTCCCTATTTCTCAAAATATTTCTAAACATTTCAAACTTATTCTTTCTTTTAACACATTTTATGGTCATCAATGACCTTGAAGCTGGAAAATGTCAAAGCGAAAGTGCTAGAGCATCAAAGAAAAAAATTTAATTCTTCATGAGGTGGATAAAGGCGTGAAAAAAAAGGATATTGCCTTAAAATTTGGTATTCCTCCAAACAGCTTATCAACCATAATAAAAAAAATCGTGATAAGATACAAAATTATGATTCATCGAATTCTTGTTCAAAACGTTTAAAAGCATGTGTCTATGAAGATGTGGATGAGGCAGTTTTGAAGTGGACAGTGTGAAAAATAAAAACAATACAGCAATGAATTGCGATGAAGACGAAGATGATGAAAATGGAAATAATCATGATGTAGAAATCAACAAACCTTCGTATGATGAAGTGCTAAAATTCATTAATTTTAATATAAAATTATTTTTTAATTGAAAATACAGTGTATTCCCTCCCGGACAATGTTTTGTTTTATTCTTGTTTTCCTTGCAGATTTCTTTTTGATGGGCAAAATATATAAAACAAATAGATATTAATTTACAAAATAAAGGTGTTATTAATTACTTTTTAAATAATATTTAGTGTTTATGAATTTAAAATTTGTTTTGTGTAGTTTAAAGTATTTTAAAAGGTGAATCTCTATTTAACGAATTTTCCATATAGCGAACTTTTTTTCGGGATTTAGCGGCTTCGTTAAATAGAGGTCCGACTGTATTTGGTTTTAACTGACGATTTGTTCTCATAGTTTTATGTAATAAACGTTCATATGTGCTTTTTTTTTCTCCTCCCTCTTAAGTATTCTATGATTTTAAAGATATTCTATAAGACGCATAAACTTAACATATGCCATTGGGACTTGAAGAAAAAAATATTCGAAAGAATAGACACATCAAAGAACCAGAAGATCAATCTTTTACAATAATTAAATCTTTCAATTACAAAATTCAAAAGAAATCGCAACTAATAATGAAGTGCTATACTGAAATCTGTTCCACCTATTTCTACAATAGCATAATTCAGTTTTTCAGGTTTGAAATTCATCAGAGAATTTTAATAAAACAATCGTGTTCTTTGCACATAAAAGTAATTTATATTTTGAATAGTAATGAAATATTTTTATATAAAGAATCAGCTCACAATTTGTTGAAAGCATAATATTTATGTTCGAAAATTAATTTAATGACAGTAATTCAGATTTGCATAATCATTTAAATTACTTTCACCTTTGACGTAGCCTTCTAAAGAAATGATTCGACCTATTTTTGAGCTTAGCTGAAGTAAGAAACATTAGAAAATTTGATTTTAATAGGAAAGAAATCAAACATCATGAATACTTATTAATGACTTCTATGAATTAGAAAAAGAAAACTGAATACTGCACATAAAGAAAACTCACTGTCCCTTTGAAATGGAACTTCTTTATTCATGATAGAGCTTTAAAATTGATTGTGTTTTTCATTACACTGTTAATAGGTTTAAAAGAAGTTCCCACAATAAGTAGTGCCAGAGTTATTTATCAAAACAAGTTTACAAGAAGTATGAAAAATAAAAATTCGTCCGAAATTTTAGCCATACTATAAAATTAATATACGATAAAAGAACATCGGTCTTTAGAAACACCATACTTTAGTTTAACTAATGATTTAAGAAATCATCAACCAAATCCTACCGCAATTGTGAAGTTCAGTTCATATGTTTATTATTCTACGATCACTTTGATAACATCTATAAAAACATTAACACACTTACAGAACCGGCTAATACGTGACCAACTTAAGAGTTAAAAAAAGGGGTTCAGTGTTGAAGACTCCACATGACGTGTCGAAAAAGAAATAAACGAAGAGCTGGTGGTTAAAAACTAGACATCTAAATCGATAAATTTAATGACCGATCTTCAATAATGAGATTTAATTTGAAATAACAAGCGCAACAATTCTGAAAACAACACACAACTGTCATCCTGAATGGGCCGATATCAAAAGGCTCAATCAGTTGCGCTTTTCTTTATACGATGCGACAAACCTGTATCCCCGACGTGTTTCTGCCGCTTTTAAACGAAGAGCAACTTTAATTAAGATACAGAAACACTGGAGCAAGTGAATTGTTCGTGTAATGAGAATTTCCGCTTGACTTCTTCAAAGGACGTTGATGCAATCAATAAGAAATAGATTCAAAAGAGTTATCAAGATAAATGTCATCAGCTGTCACAGAGAGCAACATATTAGCCGTTTTCCTTTCCTTTTCCTCCTAGAAAGTAGCTATTGAACTTTTGTTGATTTGAACTGCATTTAACGTTAGGATTCAGAGGGAAACTATTTTTGGCCTTTTATAAAGAAATACACGTCCGCTTGGGAAGTTTCTTCTCCTTTGTCTAAACTCATGTACGAAATACGCGTTATCCAGACAAAGGGGATTTTCTTAGGCTTTCCATTTAAGACCCTTATAGAATGACTTTTTTTTGCGCGACCATAAAACGAAAACATTGAATTAATTACCGAAAAAAAAGCATTTTCATACAATTATAAGTTAATGATATAACTTTATTACTATACAAAATAAATAAATAACAGGATGAAGAACATGCGGCAAGGTAGAAAAAATTTCCTGACAAATAAACTATCTTTAGTTTCGCAATACAGAGCATCAAGATATCTTAATTCATTGCAGATTTTAATGAAAGATTAGATAAAAAATAGTTACGTTTATACTAAACGTTTTAAACTTTTTTTTTTATTTTAAAACTTATACATATACGTTTGGTATTCCTTTCAGCAACATTAATATTATGTTCAAATTTCTAAATTTTGCTATGTTTAAAAATTAGAAACAAGAAAAAAAAATCTACGAAACTATACCTATTTTCAGTTATTGCCATATTACCCCGCGCGTAGACATTCCGCCCAGTATTAAATTATTTATTTACACGCACGTGATCGTGGTTATACTGAAAAATAAACTGAATCTTCTACTACTTATTTTAAATTTCAAAATGGTTTTTAAAAAACACGTTCGAATTACATTTTCTAAGTTATCACCGGGGGGAAAAAAATTAAAATCACAAAATATAACTAACTCTAAGAAATCCATAAACATTCGAGTAATATAGTTAGAACATAAAAAATATGTTGCATTTAAAAAAATCATTAACTAAAAATACCGCCGAAATCGTACTTATTAATTTCTCTTCTTTTTCTTTATTAGTTTTTCTGCGGAAAGGAGACGCAGGTGAATAGGAGGCAGAGCTCTCCTCTTGTAGTGTAGTAATATAACGGCTTGAAAAGTAATATTAAGCCCCATAACGCCTCAGTCCCGTCCAGCCCCATAACGCCTAAGACCCTTCCAGCCCCATAACGCCTCAGTCCCCTCCATTGAATTCTTATTCAGGCGGAGTTTACAAGTGACAAACTTTTAACAACTTTCATTTTTTTTAAAAAAATGTTTAAATTATTTTTCGTATAACAACTTACTAGATTAAATGGGTAATTGGCTTTAAGATTTAGCGCGAAACAAGTCAAATGATTTCTTCTAGTTGCAGTTTGAATGCATTAGTGTTCATACATTTAGTGATAAATTATAAATAAAACGGTGTCAAACTAAATAAAAAGAAGAAAAAAATCCATATATTACAAAGCTGATGAAACGAATAACAAGATACGAGACAAACGCAAGAAAAAAAGAAAAGAAATCCTCAGAAACGAAAACAAATATATCAATAAAATCATACGTCGTAAAGTTTATGTTTTTAAAATGCAACAAGATACACCATTATTCAAAGCGGCTACGAAACTGACAACTCTAAAAAATTAAAATAATAAAGAAATTTCAAGACAAGAAAAATCGCATTTTGAGACATTTCGCTCGTAAAACAAGTCATCCATAACTGTCAACAGAAGACTACCAGTTCTTTACCGCCGTGTTCTTACTACTGAATGTTTAGCTCCGTTTTAACTTGCGTAATACACTTTTTTAAAAAGACAAATCCAGTAAGAATTATATAGCGGAAATCGTGCGCCTACAGCAACCTTAAGCAAACATTTGCAGTAAGGGAAAAAATTGCATGAACAAGAATCAACTAGTCAGTTTTCAAGTTGGCGTGACAGATTACAGCAGGTGGACGCGAAATGAATCATAAAATATCTATTTAGCAAACAGACGTCTCACAGGCTTCGCGTGCTCGTATATTAAAACATTAACTTCTATGGCTACAAGAGGACACGTCAATAAAGAATTACAATCTCTTCCCAGGCAACGGCGTCACGAAGGCACCGGTGAATACATCAAATATTTGACACTTTTTGAATGTCCAACTGAAGGTCGTACTGGATATTTGGATTTGTGACTAAGATAACGATCGATCCAAGCGGATTGGTGACAGTATGATTCCAAGAACAAGTCTTGGGTAATCTTTATTGATATTAAAGATAATATTCTCATCTCACGATTAAACAAATGAAATATTTTACACGGGAAAAAAAAACAACGTTTGCGTCTAATCAAATGTAGTGGTTTTTTCCTAAAGGATGACATACAACTTGATTCCAAGAACAACAGTGATTTTTAGAGCTGTTTAAGTAACACTTTGTTACAGGCCAATAGGAATACCCAGCTCTTTTAAATACTAGGTAGTAATTTCGAACCGAAACGGTAAAATTCAGAAGTTTAAAACATTTTCGCACCCAAGAATTAAGCTTTTCGTTCAAAGATTGACGTACTATTTTTAATGCAGTCAGAGGGGGGCTGTTCAAATATTACGTAAGCACCCAAGGGGGGAGGGGGGTTGCGTTTTGCCTCTTTTTCCCGCCAAGGGGGGAGGGGGAGTATGAGTGATGCTTACGTAAGACATTAAATTCACTTTATTTCCGAAAATCTCTTGTAACTTGCACAAATAATTTAATTTTAAAAAATTAAATTTGAAAAAAAAGTTAAATTTGGCAAAAGAAAATTAAACTTGATTTTTGTAAGCTTAAACTTGAAATTGTAAGGAAATTAAACTTACATTTTTTTTTTCATTTTAAGCCGAGTTAGAGTTTATTTGAATTAAGTCCTAAAATTTTTAAAATTAGATTATTACTGTTATACGTTTTGTGAAAAAAAGAACGGGGGGGAGGGGCTTGCAGTTTGCTTACGTAATTATAAGAGGGGGTTTGCTATTTGCTTATTTTTGCTGACAAGGGGGGGAGGGGGGTCAAAAAATACCAAAAACATGCTTACGTAATATTTGAACGGCCCCAGGGCAGAAAGAGTTCATTTCTCACAAACTTAGTTATTATTAAAGGTATAAATAGATTAGAAAAGGAAGTGTGTAAGTGTATATATGATTTTCTAAGAAGTTCTAACCAAAAATTTTAAAAATAAGAATCCACCATCCACTCTCTTGATACTTACTAACAAAGATAAAAATTTCAAAAACCAAAATTTATTCTTTCTCATAACCGAGACTCAGAACAGAGCAGAGACTTCCAACAATTCTTTTACCAAATTCAATTTCGCTTGTGAGCATGTTTATTTTTGAGTGTGCATCAGGCAACGTTCGTTAGCTTCTCCAATTTGTTTTCTACAAAATTTGTTAAGTAATTAGAAATTTTTCAATAAACTGTGTCCGCGTATTGTGCAAACAACCCACAGGAAAATAAAACTGACGATACAACTTAATCGAGTTCAACGTCACTTAAACATTAAACATTTATTTGCTTTAGACGGTACTGATAAGACCAGCAAAGAAATAAAGCAAAAAATAATCAATGAAACCGAAGTCTATCAACTATTTATCTGTGGCTCCGAGATATCTTTTTCCAGCAGTTGTTAATTGCCGTCAGATCGAAGAGGGTAGCGGGGGGGGGGGGGCGAAATGATGATGATCGATATGAAGAGGAAGATCGTCTTTCTGGAAATGATGACTGATCGGAGAGATGGAAAGTTGATGATCAACACAAGACTCTACGGTAGCAAAAACAAACGCCATCTTAACGCACCGATTACGGAATGAAACACTACGTGAGATAAGTGGCGTGATGACATATATAATCACAGAGAGGTTAAAAATTTATCAGTAAACTTTTTATCTTTTCTTCTTTCAATTAGCAATAAACGCATATCGTTCTCAACAGATGAAATTACACAAGAAACTCCGTTTAGATAGGGGTTTTGCAAATTTGATGAAAAAGAGAAATTGAGATATTTGCTTTCAAAACTGGCATGGAAGGGGGAAGGGATAGTTACGCAACTCCCACAAATTTCATAACAAACTAAGAAAATTGCAAGTGACTCGATTTCAATCTTAAATAAATAAGGTTGGTAAAGTTTTAAATAAAGCTACGGCTAGAATATATAGAACAAAATTTGAATTTGTGTCAGTGGTTCAAGACAATTTGTTCCGTAAAATTAAGGCACTTAAAGACAACATCCAACAGGATATTTCAATTAAAAAATATGAATGATTTAATACTAAGAAAGCATCTTTAGAAGGGCAGTACCAGCTAAACAACAATAGTGAAGTTTAAACCAATCATTATATAATAAAAAGTGCAATAGTTTCCACATAAGGTTTAATATAAGCAGAGTAATTTCACAACGATTAAATTGTTGAAACTGTCTGCAGAATTAGACAAAATTTGAGACTATAAAATTCAATTGATCATCACTCAAAAGCTACACTAAGGATTCCCAACCTTTTTTCCCTCGCGTACCCCTTGATTATTCTTTTTGTTTTCGTGTACCCCTACTATCATATCCAATTCTTCCTCCCCAACCATCCGTCTGTGCAAAGAAATTTTTATCAATAAAGTTAAATTTAGCTGGAGTTAGCTTAAAAGCGAAACGACTCGAGTTAATAACATTTGCAGAACTTATTTGATTTTGCATTTTATTCCATTTTTACATGAGTATTAGTTCAGTGCCAAAGCAAATGGAACCAGTATTGTAAATACTTCAATTTAATTTTTTAAAATTTTTATAAGGATAGCTAAAAAAATTTCACTCGTAATAATCAACTATTTAAGTAGTATAGTTATTAAACAGCAAGTATTCACTTGGAGAAATAAAATTCTCTAACTTTTTTAATCCCTCATGTTTTCTTGTTTCCGCCATTAACAACTTTGATTTCGCGTACCCCAAATGGTAGGCCCCCAGGGGTACGCGTACAACAGTTTGGGAACCTCTGGTCTACGCTAACAAACAGTCATACAAAAGAGAAAGCTTCAATGCTCTAAAAGGTTATGGTCGATCAATCCGTTTCATTTCGGGACAAACCTATATCATCAGCTTCACAGAACGACTATTTTGAGCTGATTCATCTCCGCAGACCAAAGCCAATGCATCTACACCACCACAAACAAAACTAGAAGAAGTGGTGGGTGGAAACGAAAATCTTCTGCACCATAAAGCCAGAGCGTCCCTCTAAACCTAATCAATGATGTCAGTTGATAATAGTGGGGAATCCAGCTCCTCAGCCCTACTCGAATGATGGACTCCAAATGATATCAACAATTATTGGTCAACAATTAGAATATGATAGCACGAAATTGTAAACTGATCCTTTCCCAACAGTTGCAGAAAACGACGCCCTAAAAGGCCAGGTTGAATGAAATCCATCCAATTTTGATGCAAACATCGTGATTTCTCGACTCTTATTTCCGTGGCCACCTCAACAGACCAAAAGGGAATGTATTGAAATCGCCAAAAGAAGAACTAGTAGTGGGCGGGAGCGAAGGCCTCTCGCACTAAAAGGCCAGGGCCGTCCCCTAAACCTAACCAATGATGCCAGAAAACGACAGGGGAAATCCAGCTCCTACTCGGGGGATGGCCTCCGAGACGGATAGTGTGTTGAGTAAAATGGAGCGCGTGCTCTCAAGGGGGAGTTGGCGAGGCGAAGTGTTTTCCGAGTAAACCTCTCGAGACCGCCGACACACACACTTTCGGTCAATATTGATCGGCAGCCAGGAAAGCTTTCACAAACACATTCCTCCATGGCTCACACGGAAAAGATGGATCTGGAATCCCGAATGTCAAATATCGACTACCGAATGGGAGGCACAATGACAACAAGGGTTTCCTCTCCAAGCACCTATTTGAAGGAAATATGCAATACGCAAACCCACGGAGAGAATACTTTTCGCGGAGTGTTTCTCTTCAATATGGAATATAAAACTATGGTAATACTGGGAGCACAGTAAATATAGCGCAGCACAGTGCTAGTGTAAGTATAGATAGCGACTGAATCGTACTAGCCATTACTTTATGCATGCAAAATACTACACGAAGGAGCCTCTCTCAGACAAGGATTTGTATACTTTATTTAAAAGAATGAAACGAGCCCATGCTCTGTTGAATACAGTACACAAATAATTATGGTATTCTAAACATTGCGAGGAAAAGACAGCAAGTTGAAATTTCCGATACAAACGCAATACGGTAATAGTATCCTGAGAAAGTATTATAAAGTTGGAGAGAAAAGTAGACCATGCGTTGGTTTCTAATCTATAAGAAAATTCGCAAACTTCTCATAAACTAGAAAAAGGGTCTTAGTAGTCTGATGCGAAATATGTCAGTTTCAACTTTTCTGCATTAGTCTAATTTTAAAAACACTAATATATTATTTCGAAATTCAAAGCATCAATAAAAATCTGCTAGCTATTATTCTAAGTATCGAAGTTTTAAGCTACATTTTAAAACAGCCTAGCAATTAAATATTGGATATTCTTTGAAGCATCCAAATTTACATCTACTACGTAATATAACCAAAAAAAAAAAATGCCCAACTCATAAATCCATGCAGCTGACTGATACTCCATTTCAAATTGATTCGATTTTAATAAAAAAAAATGTAGCTAAGATTCTATTAGTTCCTTTAAAAGCACAATATGGAAACTGTTCCCCTATTATTTTTATCTCATGTTCAGGTTTTGATGAAAATCAATAGTTAGTCCTTGCGGATACACAGAACGTATCAATCTTTCCAACTGAAAACTGAGTGCACATAGCAATATCAGGCTCTACCAGCTAACAGTCTTCGCCCTGTTAAAGCATACTCCACTCGAGAATATTCCAAGTACCATCATATCTGAATAAACCAATGAGATTGCACCGAGAAGGGCGCCAACAGAAAGGTCATCAGACACAAAATGAAAACAGAAATCCACTAACTAATCCCACTACAACAATAATTCGCATCGACGGACTCAAAATCCCCAAAACAAATTAAATCAAGAAACTAACACACTCGTCCCTGCCACTCGACGAGACAGTCCGTTGGTACTAAATCGCCAGTGCTCTTTCGCCAAGTGGGCACTCCGGGGCTGCCGATGGACATCCCGACCCGACGTCCATTCTCCTCCGGTCAATCGATAAATACCACGAGGAGAAGCGGCGAAATGTTTGTCGGCCATTGATTACCCACTTTAATCAGGTTGTCTTCATGTCCGAGGGGGTGACGTCATGTTCGGCGGGCGGGGTGGTCACTTGCCGCCGCAGAGCAAATATGGAACCGGGGCGGTCCATTAATTAAGCCCCGGCTCTCACCCCGCAGCTCCATGTCCCAGTCTGTTTGCGAGCCTTTCTCCCCTTCGGCGCAATATTGACACGGGGGAGGGGGGCGCAAAGGACGCAAATTCCAATGTTTGTCCGAGGGCTGTATTTGTGGAATGGCTGAGCTGACCCAATAATACGGGGCGCGCACACCGGAGCAGCCCTAATGAAAATTCAATCCGTCCGTGGAATCGGACACGGAGATGGGGTTTTAAAAGCTTTAAACTAGGAACGATTCGAGCAGCAGAGCGATTCCGGATTCGTTTTTCGCTAAATAATTAAAAGCAGGAACACTGACTGGCACTGAATAAAGGATCGCGAGTTTAGATTAAAGTGCGAGGATGACAGCCGGGTTGAGGTTTCAAACATATATAATTAAACAACAAGATGCGTTTAATTTTCAGCCGAAAGCAGAGGTGAAATTTTAACGGCTGGAAACGGAATTGATGCGAATGGCACGCAAAATTAATGCTTAAAATGAAAGTAAATACAAGATGAAAATTTGTGTTGCATGAGCTTGTTCCATTATTCTATAGAAGAAAATTTGACTCATTTTAAATACATCTTAAAATCATGGAGGTTTTACCTCCAAGAATCCATCTTACAAAGATAAAAAAAAAAACAAGAGTTTTATAGCTATAAATACAATTTTTATTCTGTAAACAGCTCTACGATACTTTATAAAATGAATAGTTGTCAACCAGAATTTCTGACTACGAATCACTTACAAAATCTAAAAGTATTATAATGCATATTGCATGCAATTTTAATTTTATAAAAATTATTTTCATCTTAAACTGCTCGAGAAAGATAAATATAAGAAGAAATTGGAAGTTCTCCAACCATTATTTTGCTAAATACGATAATTTAAATTTTGCCCTTTGTTAAATTGAACAACTCGTGTAATTGGGTGAAATTAACTGCATCTGGATCCAAACCAAACGACAAACAAATTAAAAAGATAGTGGGGATCTGAGAATTTTAAAAAAATGAAAGAAAACACTTCAACAGCAAATAACATCCTGTACAAATGATATGTCAACTCGAATAAATGTTTATTTTGAAAGCTCCTCAGAATAAAGAAAAAAATATTCGTGTTCGCATCATTACTAACCGAGACTGCAAGTTAGTGGTTTTTACCGCCAAATTTTCGCATCGCCACGGTTCTACGATCATGAATGATGTAAGAAGGGGGAGAAAATATTTTAAGCGTTAACTTTCTTGGGGGAAAAAAAAAGAAGCAATCTTGCATTAAAAGCCAGTTGTATGATCAAACTAAAAGAATCACAAGTTATTCTTACAAGAGTACACATTTTTTTTTAAAAAAATGCCATTTGAAAATTCCATTCCCACAAAATGAATCAACCTACTTAAATCAAGATACCAGTTCTCTTAGCTGCTTTGAATGGGTGATACATGATTTAAGTTAATAAAGTTATATTTTTATAGCAACTTTCAAATC
The DNA here is from genome assembly GCA_013235015.1 of Araneus ventricosus. Taxonomy (NCBI): domain Eukaryota; kingdom Metazoa; phylum Arthropoda; class Arachnida; order Araneae; family Araneidae; genus Araneus; species Araneus ventricosus. The sequence continues at coordinate 65,817 of BGPR01002451.1, read as the reverse complement.
AACCTAGAAATACAATAAAAGAATTAAAATTACTTGTAGAGATAAAATTCCTAACATTCTCCTCGACGTCGAAAATTAATTAAGTTTTCTTTCTCTCGCAAAGACGTTCTTGCTTTTAAACATTGCAAAATACAGTACACATTGAGCCGTTTCTGTTTTATTTAAACAAATACACATAAAGGCAAAGTAGTAAGGTATAGTTTGAGCCAGTTAGGTCGTATTGAAAGTTTTATGTGAATTAATTCTTAAAGTACATAAATAATTTTGAGTGTGACACGAATTAATTTTTTAAAGTAAATACAAATTTAATAATTTTGCAAGTAAAATTTTCAATACGACAAATGGTGCCGTGACCAGGATTTTGAACAAAGAAAAAAAAATGCACGGCTTTTTGTGGCAGTAAAATTTTGCAATGCAGAGTCACGTTGAAATAAATTAAAACTTCATGTGAATTAATTCTTAAAGTACATAAATAATTTTGAAAGTGTGACACGACAGTTAACTTATTATCTTTCGGCCTGTATTAATCCACAAACCAAGTTAAAATTTGATATTTGCTGGTTAGCTGCAGTGGCGTAGCAACGGGGAGGGTACAGAAGATGACGTGGAGAAAAAACGTTAGTATGTTTAAAGTCAATTTTTAATGTCAAATATGATACGAAGAAACGAAAAGAAAATACCACGCCCCTAGTTCCATTTACAATTGCAAATTCACTGATGACAGATGGTGGAAAAATCATATTACGGCCTGGCACCACTTATCTTCGCTACACCATTGATTGTTTGATTGCTTCAGGGCACAGGAGCTGAATTTGGCCATGCTGGGCGAAACATACTGTATAAAATACTTAACTAGTATTTAAATTTATAAATCAGTTAAAATAAATCACATCTGATGGTTACAATAAACTTGTATGGAAAGATTTAAAGGTTGTATCATACATATGAATGTAACGTTAATAAGGCGCTCACACTTAAAGATCCCGGAGGCTTCCGCGATTTACGAAATGCAGATAATTCGTAATGCGACAGTCACATGACTGTGCATACCATTTAAAATAACTGAGCATTCTTATGCAACGTTTGTTCTTGCAAAATATGCAAAGGACATCGATATTAAATTGTCGTTGCACACTTGATGGTTAACACAAGATCATGCATTGACCCCATTCTTCTTTAAATCCCGATCACAATTTAAAAAATACTTTGAATTAAAATAAATGCTAATTAATAACAAATCTAAGACGGAATTAATTTTAAACTCTTAAAACCCAAATCTGACCACTACCGCCCAAGAAGAAACAGATAAGACATTCGAATTAACATGAGGTAGATGAGATCAAAACTTAAGTGAATGATTAAGCATGCATGAAATTATCCTTTCTTTTTAATCCTCTTATGACACTGACAATGAAAGAAATCCTTACCTTATTTCAACAAACATTACAAGAAGATTTTTAAGGCAGAAAAGAAAAAACGTATAGAAAATCCATGAAAACTAAAACCGTGACAAAATAATTTGAAAAGAAAATTCTTCCAAGTTTCTTTTTCATTCCATTAACATTCATGCATGACGATTGTAATTAAATTTCCCGAAGCACAAATGCAGTAATTCCCTTTTACAGCAAGCGATTGAAAAGTTTTCACTTGATTTCCTAGCGTCGAGCACAACACTCAACTCTGTGTAAAAGGTTCACTCTTCTTTCAAGTTCTATTGCTTTTCATATATTTAAAAAAGGTGAATGCTTTAGCAGTACTTGTGTAGAGTCGGATTTTTTTTAAAAAAATCAAAAGCAAGCAATAAGAAATTTTGAAAAATCTTTCAAATAATGTTGAACACAGCAGCTTCGTTTAGAAATGAGAAATTATGTTTTCCCAATAACTTTAAAAAAGTGCAGGTAAGTTTATAAATTTTAATGTGCATCGAAGTTTGTGAACTTTTAGTTGCAATGCGATTTTAAATTCCGGTTTGGGGTGCTTCGGTTTATCATAATCGAAAATAGACGCCATTGATGGAAACTGGTAAACTGAATAAAAGTAAACGACTATACAGGGGGAAAAAACTTCAATAACTTGGTAAGATATCCAAGAAATGATGCAAAAGTGTATAACAATCTCGACCACTAAGAGAACAATAAATTTTCCTATTCAAACAAATACCCTAAGAAATTTAGATAAATGGAATTAAAATACTAAGGAATGGCATTTACATTTGTGTGATAGAGCAACCAGGTAAGAAGTTGCGATTCGTCTGGTTACTTAAAAATACATTGTTACTTGGGCTCAGGATTTTTTTTAAAAAAGATATTATAATATCTGATAAGAAAAGAAATAACAGGGCACTACAAGGAAAGGAGGGGAAAAAAAGAAGAAGAAAAAATGAAACGGTAAACGCAAATACCATGTGCCGAATTCATTATCTTCGAATTAGACAGAATATTACTGTTAACTGCATTCTCTGGATTTAAAAAAAGCCCAAAAGGGTTAAAAATTTTATCCTAAAATTAGGTCTACAAAATATAAAACTTCGAAATAATTAATTGCAGGATATGAGAAAACAATTTCCATGAAGATAATAATTATCAGCCATCTTCAACGTGGAAAGGTATATCTGTTATAAATACCCCTTAATCTGAACGAAACTTAAACGTCAAAATCGCATGCCGCCAGTTTCATATCACAATCGTAACTATGAAGTCAGCTCACGTGCAGCAAGTTATCTTCCGCACTGAGAAAATTTGCTTTATAAATTCCTAACTCATTATTTATCTTTGTACAATTCTTTAAAAACCGACTGCAGCAACTTGCCTTTCCTTCATTTCGCTACGGCACGTTTGGCAAGCTCGAAAATGGATTTTCGCAGTGAAGTTCGCCACTTTATAAATCTCTCCTTTCCTTCTCGAAGCCCCGGGAGGAAAACGCGATTACAGGGACCGATGAACAAGGAATAGAAAAACTATTTGATTGATTTAGAAATGTCATCGAACTTTTGCTGCTACTGCTGCTATAAATGACACGACTGGGAATGAGTTTCGCCATCTACAATCTACCATTTTCCAGACGGATTATGACTTCAAACAGCTACGTTTCCTATGAAAAAATGAAGCAGGAAACGCTGGCAATGGAGAAAGTTTAGTTTAGTTAGATTAACGTTCCGTCTCGAAGCCAAGCAAGGGCCATTTCGTCATTTTTAGACAGGCGATGAGGATGACAACTGGGGAGGCACCCCTCCTCCAAACTTCTATACTACACCAACGGAGTTCCACAGCCCCAGAAAACTAAAAAAATCGAAATGGAAAGCCAGCTTCAAAAGGTAGTAAAAATAGCAACATAGCCGTGGGCAAGAATTCAGTAGATGCAAGATAAAAAGCATATATTGCATTTCAAAGAAAAGATTAAACAGAACCAGAAACAAATATGCGGAACCAACTAATCTCAAACCGGAAAAAAAAGTTCCATTTGATATGACATTATTTGCCTATGTCAATGTATTTTGTAAATGATAAAAAAAAAAATGTATAATAAACCGATACCAATTCAAAAATAATGTATGCAGCCAACTGCCACCAAAAAACCATTATTATGCAGTAATTATAAGATTTTACTGACTAGTCACAGATCTTTCTAAGCACAAGATTTAAAAAGAAAAGCTTTGAGAATGAAAAAGACACTGCAATTACACACAGTTTCTTATGCATTTAATACGCATAGTTATCCGAATACATCTTAAAAAATTAGCAACAATGGAAAAATTAAGGCACTTGGGGGTTATTTTTAATGACACCCAAGTGCCTTAATTTTCGCTTTCTATAGTGGTAATTTCTATTGTATTCTAATAATCTCTTGTAATTTTAAGAAACTGAATTCACATACAGTTCCTATGTGTTAAAAATGAATCGTTATCCATCGTTAAATTAGCAAAATAGTGAGGAAAAAAAATCGACTTATTTATAGTAACCGTAATACAAAAGTTGCTTACAAAATCACCACAAATCGGTATTTATTCTTGGAGCGGAACTAACGGAATACCAAATGCAGGTAATATTACATTAATTCGGCTATGCTGGTGAAAAATCGAAACAATCCATGCCAAACTGGCCTTTCAATTGGTTAACCGAACTCTTTCCTTCTATATTTACAAACAGGTGGGGCCGGGAAAGATCCAATATTGATCAAGAGGCAGCGTTTGCCTTGGAGCTCCGATGACTCGTCGTAAAGGTTCGAGAGAGTAATTATTTCTACACGGGGGTGATTGAGAATGTCGACTCCGTTTGCCCAAGGATTAAGGCCAAAGCACGGGTCACAAGAGCGGTTTCTCTCTCCTTAGGTTCTTTTTTTCCATCCGCGGACGCCTGCTGTTTCTTTTCCACGCTTGTGTAAATGGATTGCTTGGGATTTGGGGTTATAATCTGTCTTTTTAGTACCGGACGCAGAAAGTAAATAGACCACGATGCTAACCGCCGAAGATGATTCCAGAGTCAACACGGAAAGAAATCCCCTCGTGAGCTTCGGATGTTTTCCTTTGCTGGCGGAAAAATTGGAAACTTATTTTTTTATAACGAGCAAATAGCTTCATTATTCCAGAAGATTCCCAACATAACAAGTTTTCTGTACTTTTTTTGCCTTTGAAATCCAAGTAAGAGTCACAGGAAAGATTCAACTGTTATAATAGCAAAGTCAATGGTTTAAAAAGTATTAATTTGTGAGCTTACCTGTTTGTGCATTTCTACATTGAGACCATAGGACATTTCATAATACTGAAAAAAAAAAGTATATAAAATGAGCAACGAACGCTTTAAATAATAAAAAGGCAATATTAGAGAAAGTGAAATATTAAGGTTAGAATAAAATTAAATATACTTTTAATTAGAAATGCGTAATATTTTAAGGTGGGTGTTATAAATGTAAGTTATATATGGTACACGATACATTTTATAAATATTTTAAGTTTTTTGATATATCTAAAACCTTCTTTTAACTTTGCAACGCATCCTCAATTAACATTCAACTAACAGAAAATACTGTGGATAAATACAAAATACTTACCATCACATAATGCCTCTGCATTTCTGTTTTTTCACTTGCTAATTTTTCACACTCTAATTTTAAACTGAAAAGGAAGAAAATGAAACGATTACTAAGCATTTCATTTACAAAATAAATCATCAAAACAAAAACTTACAGTTTATATCTAATAAGATAAAAATTATTTTAACACAGAATTTACAACTAGAACTATTGGTAACGTAAATTTTTAATGGAACAAAAGATAGTCATATTACTTTTTCTTCCAAAACATATTTTATAACATACATATAAGTAATAATAATAACACATTTATTCACAAGCAAAACAGCAAACACATCAAACATCCATTTAAAGAATTTTAACTGGTTACATATCGAAATTTAAATTATCCAATAATCAAAATTATTAAATTAATACCAGAAGTACCTATAGAAAGTTTTTGAACAAATCATTAATTCTGTTAAAGTCGAGACTAAATTAATAATTGAAAAAGACAATCCAAATATGAAGTTTTCAACAATTTAAGTAATCAACTCGATTTTGGACGAGCTTGTCATTTTAAAATCTCGATTTTATTTGCGGTATTTCATTGTTATTCCGACTTGGCATAATTTTTAATTATATAAACTACTACTAGCAGTACGCATACGGCGTTGCCAGTGGAATCAGGACTTCGAGGGAAAAAAAAAATTATACGTAAAAGTTCTGAAAACAAAATCAAAACAAAAGATACACATTGATTTTCCCGCTTATTTTCTTCGCGATAATGACATTTGAACTGCAGAAAAACAGTACAGAGTACACGGAAAAAGCAATACATATTCAATCAAGTACAACTCAAAATGAAATTATAAAATCAAAACAAAAAGTATGAAAACAAATGAGCTAAAATCCAGAAAATAAACAAACCAGAACCATACAGAAAAATTCTGACCAGAAAACGGGACAAAACGTAATATAGATCCGATCGAGTAACAACTCACGAATGAAATTATTCTTGGACATTCCCACTAAGAATGCCTCTTTTGAAAAGCAGCAGCCGAAACATGGTTCACAATAAAATGATTAATATTTCAGTTAGGCTGGCGCAATACAATCTTCAGATTTATCCTCTGGATCGTAAAATCACAGTACCCCCTTCGGTGCTATTTTTAGAACGTGACCTTGCTAGAAAAGCTATGGCCCATTTTACGCAGATGGTAAAGAAACTCTTTTAGTTCATCATGGAAAATTTTTTCTCTGAATTCAGCGAATTACGTTAGAAGTTGAAAACAAACTTATCACCCAGGTCAGAATGTTCCAGTACTGCTCAATTTAAGACTAAACTACTACATCCAACGAAATGATTTCAAATTATTCCTAGCGAAACATACTAAAAAGTAAGGAGGGGATAGTTCCGAAAAATGGCACCAGACGTAGACTGGGGGAAACTGGCCGTTTCGGAATAGTTCATTTGAATTTATTTTTTTTTTAAACCCTTTAAGAAAAAAATTGACTAAATCACTATATCCAACGAAATGATTTCAAATTATTCCTAGCGAAACATAACCCTTTAAGAAAAAAAATTATTAAAAAATGAACGGACAAAGATTTTTTTAACCGTGCTGGTTTTAAATAACGGAGAAATGTTATATTTATTACTTAAAGAAATTTCAAATTGATAACGAAATTAGAACGTTAGATGCTGGAAATTGAAATTTAAAAATCAAATTTTTTTAGGGTTACTGTGATTATTCTTTTAAAAATTTCTTAAAATTCAGTAACTTACGTTAGATGTTAAAAATAAACTTCATTAAAACGAAAATCGTTTGCTCTTTCCGATGGTGTACCTATTTTTTTCGTACAAATTATCCGAAACCATGCTATTGAGAAATTAGCGTGAAAAATCACCCATAACACAAAATATTAAATAAAAAATTTTCAAGATAAAATTTTAAATTTGGACTTTTAAGGTGCATTGAGTCACCATTACGACCGACTACCTGTGTACCAAATTTCATAGCTGTAGGTGCGATAGAATCGTCTGGACATCGCACGCAGATACGCACACACACAAACATTTCCTTTTATAAGTATAGATATCGAAAATGACACACAATTCTAACACACATAATCCGCTCTACTTCCAAAACTGAAGTAATATTCACTTATAGTTGAAAAATTGTGCTGTTACTATAGTACAGTAACTATCATTCTGATATAATGTGCGAAACGGAATTCTAGGATTCAACAAGACATTTAGTGTGCAGATTACTTCGTTTAGAACTGCGCAAAATTCCCTGATGATATTTCTATAAAATGAAGTGGAAATTTATTTAAATTAAAACTCAAAAAGCATTAGGGTTAAATATTCTTTTTAACCCTAATTGATTATGAGTAATGCATTACGGGTCATTAACCTAAATGCATTAAGACCCTTTACATTATTTTCGGCGTAACCAAGCAAATTGAGATAAAGCAAATGACGGAATGAAAAACTGACGAATGCAATAACATTATTAAAAAAAAATGATTGGAAGATTAAGGATTTCACGAAGACTGTCCAATGCAAATTTATTTCTCACTTGCTTTACATCCAAGTGTGCATACATTTTGACCTGAAAACTAAAAAACTCGCATTTTTGCTAACTCAATTAAAAATTCAAAAATAATGCTTTTATAAAAATCAATAATATTATTTCGATGAGATAATTACTAAATAATTAAAATGCTAGTTCTCTTTAATTAACGCGATAAAAAATAAGAAATAGCGAGATTCAAGTTAAGGGAATAACCAATTCCCTAAATTATACGCATTTAAATTCATTCAAATGCATCCTCCCATTTTTCTAGCAGATTCATTGTTAAATACTTTAAAGCCATACTCTACAATTATTATAATTTAAAAAACTTTTAAACTTTATTTTAAAATAACTTTCGTAATCGTCAACGGTAACACTGAAAGTATAATGGATAATTTAGTGTAAAAATAGTGTACAGATATGGTATGAATGCACAAATATAGTGATGTACAATAATTGAACCGAAGTTAAATAGCGTTTACCGAGAACAAAAATAATACAGGACTGAAAAAAGGGGAGGGGCACTAATCCATAATTCTTATGAAATATTAACTTTATTATCCGACTTCGCAAGGGAAAGATCCAGCTTCATACTTCATTCATTATAATTGATTTTATTAATCCTGTTCATTACAGTTTTATTTCAAGATTTTTAGTTCTTTGTTGTATTTGCTTTATCCGTCACAGCTGGTACTGGTCGGCCGGAAATATAAATATTTGCATTGCTATTCACTTACATAATGATTTTTATATAAGAATTCGTAATAATTATTTTCCTTACTTAATTAATTATTTATCTTCAAAAATAATTACCTTTTGAAAGCTGAAAATAGCGCGGTTGAAATAGAAATTGTCACAACAGGACACGTGCAAATTTCATGTGAAAGACAGACAAGCGTACTTTCTGTTATATATTATGCACAGGAGTACACAAACAGCAATACTTAAACCGAAAACAAAGACTGAAAATTAATAAAGTTAATGAAAGTTATTGCATAATCTGCGACATCGAAAATAATAATAAATCCAAGTAAGCCTCATATAATCCGAGAGCATTTTAAATCTCATTCCATACCAAATCCTTAATCTCGGATGTCACCTCCGAACTCTCATTCTAATTATGCTCAAAGCGTGAAATAGATCCATTCACGCAACCACTCAAGCAGATAGGAGCGAAAAATAATATAAATACCGCAATACATACATCAACACTCAAACATTTAGGACGTCAAAATCCGACACTATTAAACGCGTCAGGCGGCCCGGATGCCCAAACAGGAAAGAATAAGCAAACGGTAATTGAAACAAACAAAAAAATATACAAAAAAAAACCCGGGGCGAAATCGAGCAAGGTCATCCAAGCGTCAAAGCGCGTCCTGGGAGGGGAAGGCATAAAAACACGAGTAAAAATGCGTTCTTTCTCATAAAACAGAAAAGCCAGACACGGTCCGCCTGGCAGCAATATAAAATGCAGACAGCAGAGAAGGCACGTTGTTTGGGAAAAGGAGCGCACGCACCGAAGCGTTTGCGTTTCTGTATTGGTAACGTGAAAGATTTCGCAAAACGCAATTTACCGTGAAACAGAAAACGACGAACAAAAACAACGGATAGAATCCCAGGGTGGGTGGAGGGGGATGAAGCGGTCACACGTGAGAGAGAGACCGGTGCGCCCCTTTCTCCTGATTGAGAAAGATTTTTCTCCTTTTTTCTGGGATAAAAAAATAAAACGAGAAAAAGACTATTTTCCCGGCGGTTGTAAACGACCAGGATAAAAATAAAAGATGAGAATATATCTATAAATGTTTCGAGGGAAGGGACGAGACGGATGGTTTTGGAAGATAAAAAAAAAAGTAAAAAAATAAACCAATCGTACGTTGAGATTTAACGACGGGTTCGTCAGGTTCTGAAGTTGTGATCTTTTTTTTTCCATCCAATCGAATCCGAATTTCAGTAACCTCCACGCATTATTACGATTAGGAAAGTGTGAAAAGGTAGAAGGATAGCTGTTCGATAATTTCTTTTTTCCTTTTTTTTTCCCGTCTCGTTGAAAATGAGAAAAAGACTATTTCAGTTACTCCACGAACAGCGAAGGGCACCAGCAGGGAGGAGTGAGGCGGGCAAATCCCCACCCTTGACGGACATTAAGTATGAAATAAAAACGAATGCACTTTTTTAAAGACATTTTTACGTACCGTTACAAAAAAAAAAAAAAACTCTGAAGATAAGGTCACTTATACACAACAGATACATGATAAATACAATAGTCTCCCTACAACGAATTTTTTCAGACCTTTATCTTTTCGATTTTTGTCATTTTTGGAGAAAGTTGCTAATTTCTGGGCAAACAAATCGCTCACAAGTGCCTGTTTCTGAAACCACTCGCATTGTTCATTCCAGCGATAACACATAACAATAGAATGCTATGTGAAGGGGACCTGTGTTTCTACAGAGGGAGCAACATTTCTACGGGTCAAGATTTTAAGAATCGGGGTGGAGTGGGGGTGAAAACAGCAAATGGATATGACAATACGCATTTTATGTTTATCCGTAACTAGTACATATTATTCTCTAAATTGGTGAATTGTCTTCACTTTTGAGCATTTTATTTATACAATAAAAATTAGTATAATTTTAACAAATTTATATTAAATATTACTTCATTTTTAATTGAAAGTCATAGTTAAATATTTTTGAACTTATCGCACATACTAAAAGGTTTACAACATTTACTTAAATAACTGCAAAAATCTCTAATCTCCATATAACGAAATTTTCTCTATAGCGAATTCTTCTACTGGAACAAAGCGATTTCGTTATAGGGAGATTCCACTGTATTTTAAAATGATACCTTTGATTAGCATCAAGATTTCGGAAATTTCGCGTGAATTAATTAGAACAGAAGACATTGTAGTTTTTAACTTTGATCAGATGTCGATACCTTAACTCGAAAATTACTATGGACAAGCGTCTCAGCTATACCAAAGTAAAAATGTTGACCAAATTTAAGATGCACCAGGACCACATACACAGAAGATCTGCGGAGAAATCACGAGTTCAACACGCAATCTTCCTGTCATGAAAACGAGATTGCGACCGTGAAGAAAATGTATCCCTGGACTGCGTAGCTGTATATAACAGAAGCTGAAGACTATGAGAATACAGTGAAAATTGGTACACAACCCTCTGCTTGAAATGATCAAATTTTTACTTTCTTCGGGGGGGGGGGGCAAATATAAAAAAATAAACCTTCACATGCACATATGAAACGTGAACAAATACAATACAAATGTATGAAAAATGATGAAAAAATTTGAGCGTTTTGGTATCCAGAAATGCTTGGACAGTACTAAACCCTTGCATGAAATTCTGATCCAGTTGGAAACTTTTATTCCTACTTACAGAAGGCAATGTTTGTGTGTGTATGTGTGCGTGCGTGCGATGCCAAGGCGAATCTATCGCACTTACAGCCATGAAATTTCGCACACTGGTAGTCGTAATGGTGACACAATGTACCTTGAAACCAGAATGTTAAAATTCTATCCAGAAAATTTTTTATTTAATGTTTTGTGTTATCAGGATGATTTTTGGGGCTAGTTTCTCAATAGCATCGTTTTTTATCATCGTTAGAGGGAAATAGATACCCCATCGGAAAGAACAAACAATTTCCTTTTTAATGAAATTTGTCTTGAACGTCTAACTTAATTTCCTGAATTTTGAGAATTTTTTAAAAAAATTAGCCAGTTTTCTTCCCAAAATTGCAATCTAAAAACTAAAATCCCTCTATCCGGTGTTCTAATTTCGTTATCGCTTTCAAATTGTTTGAGGTAATAAATGGAACATTTATCCCCGATTTAAAACAAAGGTTAAACTATCTATTTTTTCCCGTTTTTTAATGAATTTGTCAATGAGAGGCTGAAATATTTTTTGCGCAGAACGGCGTACGTCCACCAAGGTTATGGTTCTATTTATAGCAATGTAGGGGGGAAGGGTTGAAGCCACTGTGATTTACGATCCACAAGGAAATACAAGAAATGCAGCATAGTCATACTGAAGCATAATGTTGTTCATATCGCGCGCAAGTTTATGGGCACTTTCATTAAAAATCTTGAAACGAAACTGAAAAAAAAAAAAAAATCAAATATGACCGCAAGGAGTTATTTACATATTGTGGCTTTAAAATTTAAAGCTGAATCTCAAAGTTCTCTTTTTTTTCTTTTGAGAAGGATTGGTCCATTTGAAATCATTTAAAATTTCGTTCCCTAACATTTTACCTGTTTTATGGGAGTCACTCTTATAAATACTAAATAACGGTTATTTGGTACTGTAACTCCAATCATTTCGTTGGACGACTTTAATTCAAAATATCTAATGACACCTATTAATCATTTTAAACAGGATCTAAAGAATTTATTGCGACAGATATGCTGAATTATAATATTCCATTTTAGCTGGCGAACCAACAGGTTGTTACGAGAATCATGAAAATTGTTTTTACTCAGTTTAAATTCTAATAGCCTCGTTTGCTGTTTATTTTACGTAATTTTCGGCTTTCTTTTTTTCATTTTGTTGAAGTCATGATGCCACGAGCCGTGCGGGTACTGCTAGTACAACAGGCTCACACAAGAGCATTAATAACTGCTTTAAATGAGTTCTTAAAGGAGGGCGAGGTAAAAGCATGGCAATAAACAATTTCATGAAAATAGTATTCATAAAAACTAGATATTCAAAACGGTTTCCAGCACCTTCAGCACAAATATTTAACTGATATAAATACTTGGAGTATGTTGTAGAAGAAAAATCATACTTTTTTTTTGGAAAAACACTTACTTATGATATTGGGCTTGTAGAAAGGAAAATTCTTCTTTTATTCTATCACAGGATTCAGCTACCGTAAATTTAAATGGCTGGCCTGCCTGAGGAGGTGGGCCCTGAAAGAAAAAGGTAATACTGGTTAGAATAAGTTTAGAAGCAAAAATAAGGTATTTTATAAAATAGACGTCTGAATCTTCACACTTATCGGTATGCAAGTCTAACAAATCAATTAAACAAAACAAAGAAAATCAAATCATGTGAAACCGACAAGAGCTTCACATGCGAACAAAATTCAGCGATATATATGTGATGAAATATTTCTCAAGACGATCACCTTCTTTAACATAAAAAAAACCGTTTCCTTAAAACAGTTCAAATCCGATTATTTCCTTCGCAAAAAGAAACTTTAGATGGCTTCACTTTCATTAAAAAGAAAGTACCAAAGAATGCAGGACTCAAAGGTTATAAGGCTAACATCTCAAAACATATAACAGAAAAAGTAGAATTTTGAGATTTTTTTTTTAGTACCATTGTGTTATATCTCATTCATCAATTGTTATTTAGTCACAAAAAATGAACTTGTCTCAAATTAAAATTTCCTTCCGTAAATAACAAAATAACCATCCTGATTTCCATTCAACAATTATATCAATGAAACTTACGCATAATAAACACGATCTCACACTATCAAAAAAAAAAAAAAAAAAAGACTTGTTTTTCACGAACCTACTTTGCATGCAAAAACAGTCAAACCACTCGAAAAAGAGGAAAGTACTACTTCCACAAAAAGCACCAAAACTGAAATAATTTTTTGTTCCAGCACATTCAATAAGGTCGAAAGCGGTATTCCATCCTCCCCATAAATGAAAAACCATACTTCTTTTTCCATTTAATCCCAATTTCCTCTACGATTGAAATAATCACTTCGGATTTTCGGAAGAGGGCAGGAAAATGGAAGATGCTGCAGCACACAATTATGGAAATAAATCGGCAAATAAAGTGATCACGGGAACACACAAGCAAGAAAAAAAAATTGAAAAGTAAAACGCTGTGGAAAGGGAAACAAGAAATTAAAATAAATGTTTAGCAAGATAGAAGAGGGCGGGGTAAAAAAAAAAGGTAGCTCTCGGCCCCATTTTGCTGCGCGATTAATAATCGGGCACCCTCGAAAAGCTGTAAAATAATGGCTTTAAAATCCGGGCAAATGAGGCGTCGAGTGGTGCTCGTGAAACCGCAAGCACCTTGTTCCGCCGCCATTGATCGCCCCCCCCCTCAAAAGCACCCCCACCTCCCCCCTGCGCTAATTAATGTCTCGCGTAATTTAATGGGCCGCCGTTTTAATATCGGAGGCCCCTCTTCGTAATTAACAACTCCTTGGCCCATTGTGGCGAAGCGGAAGGGTTGTCGGGAATTTTTAAAAACGCTTCTCCCTTAATGGAAAGGAGACACATTATTTAATGAGGGTTATTAGGGGCGCCGCAAATGAGCCCTCGCCCTATTGACTACTACTTCGCCCTCCCGCCTAAGTAGGTTATGACTCTCCCCCCCATCCTACTCGACGCAAGAAAATAAAATGCATCATCAAATTAAAACAGCGAGAATATTTTGATCGGGAATATAGGTAGGTAGGGCTTCGAGAGAGGATTGGGGGGAAGGGTTGGCTGTGCTGCTGTGCTTGAGACACTTCAAATATCGTTAGAAAGTTTTCGGTGTATCTATCTCGTTGGGAAAGTTCAAGACCTCTCGTGGCATCGGGGAAGATCAGACTTGAAGTGTGCTCCCGAATTGAAGGAGGTGGAGGAATGTCTGGTTTTTGCTCTACGTGGAAACTTGTTGAGGTCTTCTACCACGCCCTCCAAATTCTGTTCTGCCTTGGCAGATAAAGAATGACAAACTTGTCTCAAAACGAGAAGTTTAAAAACTGGCGATTTAAAAGATATAAGCCAGGAGAAGCCTTAGAGCTGAAAAAGCTATTATTTTTGTTTATTGATTTCAGAGCTGACAGGCTTATCAGTTCCCTCATGCATAAGTACATCACATTCAATTTTAAGAGTCTTACCATGAACTGATTAAACTAAGAAATACTTCTTTATATTTACAAAATGCCATCCTCTTGGGACAACATGTGCTAACGGTAGACAACTAGAGAAATATCTTATTAAAATGTGTACCTTTTTCGCATTTCATCGACCAATCAATTATCGATACTTATAAAAGGCAATGTTTGTGTGTGTGCGCGCGATGTCCAGATGAATCTATCGCACTGACAGCCATGAAATTTAGCACACAGGTCATTGTGGGCGTTTTTTTTTCCCCTATTGAAGTCCCGACTCCACGGGCAACGCCATGCGCGTACTGCTAGTATAAAAGAAAGTTTCAGACAAAAATTATATTCAAATTAATAAAGGATTAACTTCCCACTTCCTTTCTGATAACATGTATTTCAAGGTGATATTCACGTTGATGATTTCCTACCAATGAAAACTAGGTATGTAACGAATAGTGATTTGGCCAAATACCTGCCATATTTAAAAACATTTCACTTTTGATTCTAAATAAAATAGATTTTTTTAAAACTATTATTCGCATATTTAAGAAAATTAACACCTTGATGTGGTTTTTGTAATATTTTAAATATTTAAATTTCGATACTAATTAAAATAATAAGGTATGCGAAGCTCTTTTTATTCTGGAATTGCTTCACAGAAATAAAAGAGACATCATTGCAGAACATGACAAGGCAAAACACAAAAGAAAATTGAATGGATAAATTAAAATTATTACAAGTAAATTCTTAGTTGATCAAGAATTTCTAATACTGTTCAGCAACGGATTCCGAGACTACCACTTTTGGACGATTTTACACCGGAAAGAGGTGTCAGGCAACGAGTCGTATGAGCGCATTTCCGGAGTTCTTTGTTAGATCACGCTCAGTAAAATGTAAACATCACCCTTCCATTCTTCACTTTCCCCCTATTTTGATGAAAATAACTCAACTCGGCGCATGCGCAAGAGCGCGGACAGTTTCCGAATCCGTTACTAAACAACAACTAGGATGAAGTATCCACTTAATTGGTGGAGGAAAAATTTCAAAGACTTGTAAATTTAACAAGAAATTGCCAATTATTCTTAATTTTATTCGGCCGAATATCTGTTTAGTATTCGGTCAGGCCGAATATTCGCACCATCCTAATAAATACTCATGCTTTGGCATCTTTGGATGAGACTAAGCAGAATAACTGAGAAGAAAATATATCTACAACGACATAGGCCTTTGTGCAAGAACGAAGCAAAAGCCAAAAAATAATATGTATTATAGTGATAGAAAGAAGGAGAGGCATTTGCAACTAGGGATGTAACGAATATTCAGTATTCGGCCCTTTTGCCGAATACTAAACAGACATTCAGCCGAATATATTCAGTATAATTTTTTTAATGTGCTTTTAAATACACATTTAACAAAGAATATTGCAAAATTACATTTCAGTACATTTATTATCAAAAGATCTCCTAATATTTACCCAATTTTAAGTTGCATAGAGTACTTAAGTGTTAATAAAGTTACTTATAATCTATCATTGCAAAGCATATGATGCAAGAACAATAATTTTTCAGCATTTTCAGGAGGAAGTCTGTTGCTTTTTGTTTCATACACATACAATACTTACTAGGGATGCAACGAATATTCAGTATTAGGCCTATTCCGCCCTTTTTCCAAATAATGGGTCTGGCAAAATGATAAACAGATATTCGGCAGAATAAATTCAGGATAAATTGTTTTTTAAATTTTTTTTTAAATATATTTAATAAAGAATATTGCAGAATTCCATTCCAGTACATTTATTATAATAAAAATCGAACATTTATACAATTTTAGGTCGTATAGTACACAAGTGTAGTTAATAACGTTGCATATCATTTATAGTCTGTTCCATATATATTACCAGCTATAGAAAATAAACGGTCACTATATAATAATTATAGGTGCTGAAAAGTATTTTCTTGCTAAATTTGCGGTTCTATGTCCGATGCGCACAGGCGCATTTCCGCACATCATTAACTAGTGGACTTTCCGCACACATTGTAGGTTTACTGCATTTAATTACCTTTGGCAGGAAAACTTGGCAAACATCTAGAGGGGCAATAGATAATGCATACTTGTCGCTCTTATAAGAGAGTGATTGATGAAATCAGGGTTTTTTTTTCTATGGGATAGTCACCACTTTCCCAAGAGAAAATTGATAATTACCTTCACCCCTAACGAGAAATACGAGGGACATTTTTAAAAGTTTTATTCCTTGATTTGAGTGTGTTCGGTGTATCAATTTTTTCTCCTTCTCCTTTGCTTTTATATAAATTTTTAAGTATTAGCAATCGTATTAAAATTATTGCTTTGATGACGAAATTAAAACCTATTTATCAGTACAAATACAAGTCGAATGATTTTCATTTCAACAAATGAATATTTGGGTGAAATGTTTTGATATTATACCACTAAAGTTGTAATTTACATTAAATATAAATGAAAAATTCATTCGATTCTTTTACTAATTAAAATGCAGCAAAAGAGAAGTGAAAACAGCCTTTAAAATAGGGAGTGCTAAAACCTAAGATATTTTAAGAGGCAAATAATAAATATTTATAAACATATCAAAATGTTAATCCACATTTATTTAGAGTATATCATTTTGGGAGGCTTAAAATAGTCTTAACATTAAATAAAAATCAATTGATACTACAAAATCAATTAGATTTAAAAAAAATGTAAAGAAATGAAAGATGAGAGAAAATTGATTTTTCCAAATATTATTTTCAGATATTAGAAAATTACACTTTTCTACAGAAGCGGAGAGCCAGAATCTCAAGATACAGGGAGATTATACATTTTGAAAAATAAATAAGTAGTACAAGTTTTATTTCAAAATATGGTGGTGATAAATTATTAAACCCATTTAAAAATTAATAATGTTACACTGTGTTTTTTTAAATGAAGAGCAAATAAAAAAGTTTTTTTCAGATAAGCGGCGTACTATTAGAAGCGTTCTAAATTTGCTACAGCGAAAGTTTAAATACGCAATCGTTATCATCAGCAGAAGTCAATGCGCTTTCTGGTTTCCTTTTTCAGTTTATCTTGAATATCTCGAAAAAACCATTCAGTTTCGCGAATTACAATTGATTTATCAACTTAAAAAATGTAAAATTTCCTACAAATACATGATTTTATTTTTCTTCTAAGCTTTAATAGTTTCTGGATATAATGGACTCTTCTAAAACAGGGAGATATCCAATAATTTTAGACCATCCCTAGACCACCATGCTTAACGTACGTTACCTAAAACACATTTAAGTACGTGCCCAGTTAAAAAAAAAAAAATTTAGTAATACATTATCAGTTTTTATGGTAATTTCAAATGGGTCAAATAATTTATGACCCTCTGTATAGATATGAGGCCAAGTGCCATAGTTAAGCTTTAATATGATTTTTTTTCAAAAATATCAAGTTAGTTAATGATTGGCTGAATTTTCCTTTTGTAAAATTTACATATCTCTAACACATATCAAGCATACTTTTCTTTGTAAAATAAAATTTGATTATTTTTAAGAATACAGATTTCAAAATTGTAGCTGGTAATACCTTTGGCATAGTATTTCAAGGTATTTTTATATATTGAAATCACTTTTAAAAGTAATAATAATAATGTAATACTCAGAAAACTTTTATTTAAGAAGAGTATTACAATGTTTAATGCTTTATATTTATACTTAGCGCTAATGAGGCTGTGCGCAAGTTCCATACCATGAGGTGCGAACCTTAAAATCCCCCCCCACACACACACACTACATTAGTGGACACTCCACATTCTAATTATGAGAAGTTCTTTTATCAAAATAGGAGATTTACTTCTAGTAGTTTTAATTAATGCCATTCAATTTTTCTTTCTGTATTTTCATTGTCATGTTCAGCAATGATGTCTCTTTTTATTTCTTTGGAAGCAATCCCTTAACAAAATGAAGCGGGCTCTCCCATCTTCTAATATGAAAATTTAAAGTGTAACATTTTTTTAAAGATACAAATATTAAAAAACTCAATTTTGTTTTAACCTAAAGTTTCATTAAATTTTGAAAAATATTTCATATACAATCAACAGTGAAATGCTTTTAAAAATTTGGCATTCGAGCAATTAGCCAGATATTCATTTGGCCAAATCTTATTCGTTACATCAATATTTTGCACCACTGCATGTTCTTCAGAAAATGTATTGCCACGAAAGATTTGTATAAGCTTTCTTATGCATAAATATTTAAGGGAAATAAAAGTATAATAATGAAATCAAGACAACACATTACAAATCCAATGAACGATGCACACAAAAAAAAAACGTACGTATCAAAAATTCAAATAATGTATTATTCTTTTCCTGGACAGCTATAAGCAGTCTTGAAAAAATTGACAAGTTTAACAATACAATTAATGCAACCAAAGCAATAACATTTTAAAATAGAGAAATGTTGAAAATGAATTCTACAAGAATATCTAATTCTATAGAGTACTAAAATAAAACAAACTGAAGAAAGAAATAAAACTATGATGCCGAAATCGTAATTGATCTAACTGATATCAATTTCATTCTCCGACGTAACTTTTTTTTTTAATCAAACATTGAACGTCTGTTCACTGATTACATAAAATCTGCATTACATAACAAACACATAACGCCATAAATAACATTACATAACGCCTTGCATAACATATGGACCGTTCAAGTTTCGTAAAGCATGTTTTTGTTGTTTTGAATCCCCTCCCCTTGTCAGCAAAATAAACCGTCGCAAACACCCTCTTATAATTACGTAAACAAACTGCCCCCCTCAACGTTCTTTTTTTTTTTTGCAAAGAGCGTATAGCCAG
>BGPR01002451.1:24912-45952 GCA_013235015.1 Araneus ventricosus | reverse complement strand
GGTATACTTCGTTCAGAGACTGGTTACGTATTATATATTTTGATTTAATATCAAAAGGATCATTTTTATAAATGAAATTTGTAAACGGACGATTTAACGAATTGAATTTTGTGAAGGGGCCTTTTTATGCCAAGTGAATTTGTGAAGGGCCGTTTTACGAATTGAGTTTTGTGAAGGGCGCGTTTTAAGAATGGGAGTTTTGTGAAGGGGCCGTTTTTATGAATTGGGAGTTTGGTGAAGGGCCGTTTTAAGAATTTGAATTCTTGTGAAGGGCGTTTTTTTTATGAAGTGGACATTTGGAAGGGACATTTTTATGAAGTGGAATTTAGCGAAAGGGCCAAAACGCCTATTTCGCCTGTGATCGACCCATGGTAACAGAATAGTGAATTCAATCAAATTATCTTATTTCCAAGATTTTGATCTGTTAATCAGCCCCTTTTAGTAGTATTCAAAAGAGATTTTTTCAGTGACCACCTCGAGGAATTCCGAAAGAAAAATCTGTTTAGCTTTCCAAATAAAATTTTGCCACCGCTTTCATAATCAAATATTTGGAATTATAAACGTTTAATAGAAACTGAATAGGTGGTGGCTGGTGAAATTTTTCGTGGATTTCGATAAGCATCCATTTTGTCTGAAGTTATATTTCAGGTCTTTAACAATGTCAAAATTTTCCAAAAGATATTTTAAGTCCAGATTTTAAATCGGAGTTCAGTTGAAATTTCCAACATCACTCTCGAAACGGCAATTTTGGTATAGAACAGAATTCAAAAAATCTGCTTAAACAGGCAAACCCCCCAATTTAGATCATCATTTTTGTATGTTATTTTCCTTGAACGTTATTTAGAGTATGGTTGTTTTAGTTGAGTGCTGTTTTTGAGGCTACAATAGGCTATTTTTTAGGCTAAACCTCTAAATTTTGAATCGCGGTGAAGACACTAACGAACATCCCTCCCCCACACTAACACCAGGATAGAACGATCTGACCCCGAATGTCGCATGCAAAGTATTGCTTGTATTGTGAATATTTGGTGGAATCAAGCCCTCCCTTCATGCTTTTTCTTAGTTGTTTTGGACCCTTCAATAAACCTCCGCAAAGCAGTATCGCATTTTCTCGGTGACAAATCCTTCACGTAACTTTTCGGGAGAGAAAAAATAGGGGGCCAATGTACGAAGTAATTTTAAGCAATCTGGATTAATCCAGTGAGAAAGCATTAAAATAAAATATATGTAAAATCAGTATCTAGCTCATCAAATTGTTACTGGTTAACCTCGTTATAAGAATGAAATATAATAATCATACTACATAGATCACGGGCCAACAGCTAACTGCTGCCGTGTGCCTCACCTAATGATGAAATTGTACTATGCAGTTGAATGTTGTCATTTTCGGAAATATGGTTAAAATTCTTCAAATAATGCTTTTCAACTATGAAGTTAGACTGTTCATAAGGTCTCTATACAGATATGAAGGAAAGATCATTAAGCACTTTGGCGGCTCTTGCACATTAAGCAATGAACCTCATACAGTGGTGAACCCAGGGGGCTAACGGTGTAAACCCACCCCAGAGCTAAACCAAAATTCTTGATTTTATTTAAAACAAACAACTGTCTGTTCTTAATTTTCATTTAAAAAAAATAAATCAGTTAAACATTGCTTTCTCGGTTTGACAGGTGAAAATGTTCCTACTTTTCGTCATTCCATCTGTACTTGTAGTCTTGGACCGAGTAACATTTTTGGCTAGTTATTTCGCTGTATTTTTATTAAATTCATCGAAAGTATTTGTAGTGTTGTTCTTGCTGATTCTTATTGTCAGTTGAGTAAAGTCCAAAAAGCTAGTGCTTTGGTTTATATAAGCCACGAGGTATGACATCGTCACTACGATACAAAATTTTTATGACCTCGGCCCCCCCTCCGGACCTAATCCTGGATTCCAACTGATCATATCAAAGTTCTCGACTTGGAAGAAAAAATCTCTGCAGCACGTAGCGTAACTTCTTCCGGAATACTCCGGAAGTCACAATGTTTAAAGTGACTTATCTGCCTCTAAGAGGACGATTGGCTAACGTGCCGATTAACAAAACGATACTTTCTAAGCTCTTTTAAATCGAGTGAAAAAATAGACAGGCTCTTTCCAATTGGCCTTATATGGCTCCCTTCGCAACATAGAATGATAAACTGATCACAGGTAATTGCATCAGCGTTGCAAAACAGAAGAAAGGCAGACTATCATACGAAATAGAAAATTCTAAAATTTCACTATTACCAGATGACAACCAGTGACCAGTAGATGAAAGTTACGAACGACCGATTGCCAGTAAATGGGCGCTACAGTTTATAATGCACTCTTAAAGCTATAAAAGAAGATCTCAGAAATTAAATATTTTAAATGTAGAGGTTTCATTACTACTGCGTTTAAAACTGGTTCTGTTAAATATATCAGTTTTTTTTAAATATATCAGAAACTATTTAACTGAAGTGACTAACTATTAGCTGAGTTGGGACACTGTGCAGCTTTAATGTACTAAAATAAGAAGTTCTTTAGTAAAAATAGACAATACATTCCAACACACCATAGTAGAAATACATATTCGCTGACCCATCTGGCAGGCACTCTTCTCATTAACATCTAGGTTTGTATACCAACAGCATAAGGATGACCCAACCAGCCATGACTGAGGTATTTCGAAATACCAGTCCTTTTCAGGACTATTTTGTGAGAATGTCAAACTTTATAACATCTGGTGAGCCAAGACAGTTCAGAGACCACACTGACATGCTAACACACCAGCCCTGAAACAAATTTATAGGTAAAAAATAACTCTCTCCTTATAAGTATTATTTTATTATTTTTCCTTTTTTTGCATTTTGTTTTTATTTTAATTGATGTGTGATAGGGTGTACTGATCGAAAGTGTGAATAGGTCTCTTTAGAGAAGGCTGCATATATAGTTATACAAATGTAACTAACCACTGTAAATTTCAGAATCTCCCCACGTTATTTTCCAATTTAATGTTTAAATCAATTTTCCTAGAAGGCCATTGGTGAAAGGAGTCTACACGCGCCTCCGATTGCAACATCAATCATCCTCTGGTGATGCCAGCTACTGAGTTGTCACCGAGTCTACTATACTTTGATCTTGCCGCTAAAAGCCCGAGAAGGAAAAAATGCCATCATACTTGACGTAAAGAGCATTAATTATTTCATGACCTGATACAGATTTCAGAGGTGCCATTATGTTTGTTTCAGCAGATCGGCAAACAACTGGCGTAAGCAAAGAGAGGGCAGGCAGCCTATGGATGTCGCGGATGCCAGTCGGGGCCTGCGATGCAAATATTTCGTGGTTTGGGTATAATTTAGGGTCTGGAGTAAGGTGTTCTCTAAAATCATGGGGAGGGAGAATATAATAAATGTGCGCGGACGCCATTTACCCTCGTTACACCACTTGTCGGCTGTAATTTAAACTAACTCCTTCTGGGCCAGCTAATTTGTAAATGAAGCTCTTTCTAAACGATCTTGATTGCCGCTGGGACATGACCCGTTCAAATATTACGTAAGATCATTACAGTAGCCTTTATTTTCGAAAATTATACGAAATAATTTAATTAAAAATTAAATTTGAAAAAAACGTCAAATTTGGCAAAAAAAAAATTAAACTTTATTTTTGTGTAACTTAAAACTTGAAGGAAATTAAACATGCATTTTTTCTCATTTTAACCAGTTAGGTTTTTATTTGAATTAAGTCCTAAACTTTTAAAAATTAGATTATTACTATTACGTTTTGAAAAAAAAAAAAAAGAACGTTAGGGGTGCAGTTTGCTTAATTATAAGGAGGGGGGGGTTGCGATTTGTTACTTGTATCAAATGTCTTGCTGACAGAGGGGGGGGGGATAAAATACAAAATATGCTTACGTAATGAAGGCCCCATACGGGATGATTTTTTTAAACTGAAAATACTCGGAGCCTTCTGTAGCCTCGTTCTACCAGCTGAATGACCACCAAATTCCTGGTAGGGGGACTAAAGAAGCAAGCATGGGGTAAAGCTGATCTGTAATAAAAAATAAATAGGTCCTAGAAAGGCGTCGATTGGGAAAATCTGGGCTGGTTGTAGATTCTACAAATTAAAATTAGGCAAAGAAAAACAAAGAAGAAATCTCAGTGCAAAACCGCTTTAATAATGACAGCAAATAAACCTGCCCCAAAGTGTTAGAGAGTGAAATTCCCAGACAATACCATATTAGCACCAACATTCAGTGTGTGGACCATATTACTGCATTCTGTACACAAATTCTCGACGGCCGAAAGTACGGTGCAGAAGGGATCTAGTACAGCCAGCAATATGTCTTTAGTACCGGTCATCATCTAATGATTTGTGTCGTTGAAGTCTATAAAAATAACAATAGCAATCCACACATGCCCCCTGTGGAACTTGTACAGGGGAATGGAGGTAACTATTTATTGGCTAAGCCTAACGACACAATCGGCATAGTCAAGTGTCACATCGCATTATGATTCAATGCCAACCCTGCCACAGAAAATCGATGGGGTTAGATCTGCAGAAATGGACATGAGAATGTTGTAGCAGGATGTATGATACAAGAAGGTGGTACGCATTGACCGTCACATTGAGGGTCATCGCACCTCTCGTCTGAAGTAATTTCTATTGAATAAAAGAACTATGTGTGCCTGTAATTTCTTCTTTGTTATTCATTTGTACAATCTCGATTGTGCAGAACTACAACATGCATTTACTATCATGACTTCGAAATATATTATTACAGAATCTTTTCCCTGTCGTCATTAGTCCCCCCCTACCAAGTTTAAGTAGACAGATCTTCAGCTGATAGAACTGACTACAGAAGATACTGATACTTCAGTTATTTTTTAAAAATCCCCTTGCATTCTTAGCACACTAGAACAGTTAATAATACTTTGTAAACCTTAAAAAATATGAATCATTCCTCATACTCTCAACTTAAAGACTTCGGAAATATCGACAGTACCTCGATGCCTTGTAACTAATATGATAAGTTTAAAATAATAAAGATAAGAATATATTTTAATTTTGCAAAACAGACAGGACACGTAGAAAAGTGATTCAAAGGATAGCAAAATTAAAGACTGACTGCACTTTTGGAAATCTTGGAGTCTTTCCAACCATTCTCTAACGTATATCAATTGCACTGATCGATGGTTGTCGGAAACACTTTCCAAATACGTACTGAACATGAGAGTCGCGAGTCCAATCGCTGGAGTGGCCGAC
This sequence comes from Araneus ventricosus, assembly GCA_013235015.1. Classification (NCBI taxonomy): domain Eukaryota; kingdom Metazoa; phylum Arthropoda; class Arachnida; order Araneae; family Araneidae; genus Araneus; species Araneus ventricosus. The sequence continues at coordinate 40,691 of BGPR01002451.1, read as the reverse complement.
AGACTGAAACGAGAGAACAAACGCGACCGACAACGTCAAGGCGTAAAATCAGGGTCGAACGCATCTTTTCTAAAAGACAAGCACTGCGACAATGTCGTTGCTTCATGCACCGTTCACGGCCATGAGATGCTGTTCAACAAAAAAGAGCGTGACGACCTAGCAGATGCATAAGAATGAATGATCAGCGATGTTAAATTGTACGCGACACCAGACGCTCTTTTCATAAACTGGACTGAAGGTAAGTCATTACAAGAAGGAATAATTTACTATTCCGAAGATAGTGACATCATTTAATATTAAACAAACCATTTATATATTAGAAAATAATGTGAGTAAAAACTCAGACAGTTGCTGGCAGCCACAACCACCCAATGGATTTCTGACAATTTTATTTCCTATGACGTCTAGGCTATGTCATCAATGTCGTCTATTCCACTCCCCAACTCTCAATTTTTGAGAAAATATTATATCAATAAACGGAATATATTAGCAGGAAATAGAGAGTTATTGTCAAAATAGTACGTGTGTTCCTGAACTTCCAAAAAATCGGATTATCCGCCAGTTTATTGAGTCGAAATAACTGACCATCAAGAGAAAGGTCTTGCTTTATTTTCGCAAGATTGAAAATAATATTTTCATTCGTATGCAATTATGTTGCATCTCATTGCAATTTCATTTAATTTTAATAGCAGACGATTTTGTCAAGACATTAATATAATTTTAGTTTTACTAGCAGACGATTTTGTTCAGATATCTCTATCTTTATTTTTTCACGTTAAAATTTAATTTATCATTAACAACAAACGATTTTGTTTCTTTTCAGTAAAGTGGGACGGGCCTCGGCCAGAACCCACTTTACTCAATTCACCCCTGCCACCTCGTTGCTTCACGTCTCTCAGCTACTATTTTCAGTTTTAAATACTGCATTAAGATCAGTGATAACATCTATAAAATAATAGTAATTTCATATTCTTTGTAGACAGTCGTTTTCTAAAGAAAATGTATTTATATTTGTCTAATAAATTCATTTTTATTGTATAAATAAAATGAGTGTATTTCAAGCATAAGGAAAACACACACACGTGTCTAGTAATAATATCTTGATTTTCTTTTCTGTTTACAGCAGATAAAGAATAACTTTACAGTTTTATATCATTTCGAAAATAAAATAGTTTAAGCGCAATATTGCCTGAATGAAGTTAAATTTCTTGACATTTGTGATAAAAAAAGTTTGATAAACTACTTTAAAAAATTGTAATAAAAAAGTCAGAAAAACAGTCCGAAACTTGTCGAGAATTATAGGCATTATTCGAATGACGCATTTCTGTCATAAAATATTAATGATAAACTTCACTGTTAATAAATAAAAAAAAACAATACTAAGTATAAATGTTTATATTCTTACGACTAGAACAAACAAATCCATAAAAATACAATAAAACCAGAAAAATATTTTTTTCCAATTCATACCGTTTTGATGGAAGAGTCCAATAGGGAGGATATAATAAAAAATCATCTAAGAAATAGGTAAGCTCCACTTGATTCTGAACAAAAGCGGTTTGCATATTTTGGCTAATGTAAATGCAATACATTTTCAATAAGAATACAAATTTTTTGATGAATGCATGCCTTGATTACAAATTTTCAATCAAAATAACATCCGCCAGTTGGGATTAGCGTTAACTTGACGTTGCCATCATCTCCACATCTTCCAATTTTTTCGACTGGTAAACAAAGTATCAAATCGCTCACGCATCAACGACCAATAATGATACCAAAGCACTTATTCGCAACCATGTTCTTTATTGTTTCCAGAAAGACACGAATTACACAGCCGTAAAACATCCAAACCTGACCATCAATCGCGGCATGAATATCAAAATCCAAAACCACAGTCACAATGGCGATAAGTATGCCATCACCAACTCTTCTAAATTTTATCTTCGTCTGTTTCCCGCGCACTTCCGCTCGGACTACTTCGGTAAACGTCGCAATTTCAGAGGTCGGGGTCGGAAACGTGACTCCACCCCCTGCGGGAAGGACATTAAACCCGCAACAATACTCATTATCAAAACCATTCTTTACGTCTCGCTCGCTCCCACCCTGGCACAGAGCAGACAGGGAATGGAATATGATGGCGCGCTCTCTTATTGTTCTCTCCTGACGCAACATCTGCGACCAACGATCTAGCAAATCCATCTCCATTTGAAATCGGGAGAGGGAAAAAAAGTGCTCTTGCAGGCGAATAGATGTTTTGCAACAGGAAAAGCCGAATAAAACACTAGGCGCCAGAATATAGCAATAGCGCTAAAGTATTGCATTATATTCATACGCGGTCCAGACAGTAGGTTTCAAAATGAACGTACTGTACAGTCTATCAAAATGTAGACTGGAAATAGTAAATTTTGTTTACCATGCTTACGAAAGATTTATAAAATAAAAATCTAAAATAGGATAACGAATTTATGGGTGTTAATAGTGCAGAACTCCTTCGATACCGCCGAAATGGGTGAAATTTTATAAAATCAGACAGTCGAATTTGAACCAACAATATTAGATCAATTCCAATCACGACTGTGTTTGATATCTCGTTTAATAGTGAAGGTTAGTTTTGCAGTTAACTATCCTAATTAATGTCATACCTGAGAAGTTGAATATTATTCTTATTGCTTCGCATAACATATGATTTCAAAGTTGATTTTTGCGGGTTGAGAGTAGACATAAGAACCACAAAAACGCTCGACATAAATGTAAAAGCCCCTATATATATGCAATTAATACATAAATGCAACCCACGTAATATTATTAACATCTTTTGGGAAAGAAAAACCACATTCTTAGTTCATATCAAAATGCTCTTATGAAAACATTATTGTAAAGGCACTTTACAAGAAGAATGTAATCATGGGACGATCCAGGCGAAAATTGGGGCCCTTGACAAAACTCAAATTCACAAAAACGGCCCCTTCACAAAACCCAAATTCGCGAAAACGACCACAAAATTCAAATTCGTAAAAAGTGCCCTTTTACAAAATTTCATTTTATAAAAATGATTCCTTTTTAAAATTTTTCCACGGCCAAACAACGATTCTCGAAAATTTGCCCAGTATTAGGTGTCCATATTTTTTTTTTATATTAAAACGATTTTAAAAGTGAAGATGCATTTCTGTATAATTAAGTGTTTTGTTAACAGAAAGTTCCCATGTTTCAACATACTTTTAACAATCAACTATCATTATTTTTTTTAAATTTGACTTTTTAGTTTTTGAATGAGGCATTGCACAAAATATATATACTAGTATTTTTTTTTTCCAGTATTATATCTGCATATATTTGGTTCAATGAAACACTTATGATATTAAACGTAAAATATAGAAATATGACTGATAAAATTGAAGGTTTTACATGATAAAAATAATTTTCACAAAAATAATTTTTTTCCACCAAAATAGGGCCCTCTGGATAATACTTAGACAACATAGTTACGACAGATAGTGGCTGTACTACCAAAGTAGCCAACTTAAGCAAACCAATTTTCATGTGGTTGCTGAACAAATTCCAACCTGAAGGTGGGGAGGAAAGAAAAAAAAAAGAGTTTTATCTTTAAATTTTAAGATATCGCGGTAGACAAACCATTTTGACCCTTCTAATAACATGTAGTCTCCAGAAATACGTGAATCTCTTCCTTTTAAAGATACGCTGCTACAAAAAGGTACATTTTTCGAATTCCTTTGAAGATAAAGAATCCTAAAGCACCTGCAGCTGCACTTAACGCAATATCAATTCGAGAAGAGCCTCAAGATAAAATAAGCCACCGTTTTTTGGCAGATCACCTGACACTGGAGCCGTTACTAATAAAAAGTGATCACCGTCCCCGATTCCAGTGTCCCCACCAAACAAATCATTCTTGTCAAGTACTTTGAAAGGACGGGAAGGTAATGAATACATTATGGGCTTGTATAGGAGACTGGATTTACAAATCATTTTGAGAGACATGCCGGCACATTCAGTGGCTGAATGCGTGTGGTCTACGAACACTGAATGAAACTGCGGTGAAAAGGTTTTATACAATCCCCAATGACTTATTGTGAATCACTCACTCATGAAATATTTCCTAACCTCACACCGGAATTTGTCCACAAGCTTGTGGACAAATAAGCGAAGGACAATCTATAAGTGAAAAGTTACAACCGCAAATAATTTACTACAAATGTTGAAATTAAAGTCATTCTGTTTACATAAGGAAGACAATAGTTAGGCTGTCAGATTATTTTACCAAGACTTTGAATTCTAATATGTTTTAAAACTGAATTGCAAAAACTAACGCAGGAATCGATCATTTTTGTGAAAAAAATATTTTTATCATGCAAAACCTTCAATTTTAACAGTCATATTTCTATATTTTACGTTTAATATCAAAAGTGTTTCATTGAACCAAATATATGCAGCAGTGGCGAATCCAGGATTTGGGTCTGGGGGTGGCTGAGGTATAAAAAAAAATTTTTTTCGTGACGAATGTCATATCTTAAGGTTTATGTAAACCAAAACACTTGAACTTTACAGACTTTCCTCACCTGACAAATACTTTCGATAATTTAACAAAAAACACAATGAAATAACTAGCAAAAACATGTTTTTGACCGCGTCAACGCTGCAAATACGAGTGGAATGACTACAAAAGTGGGAAAACTTTCGAGCCTGTCAAAAACCAGGAGGAAATGTTTTCACTTTTTTTAAAGGGAGATTAAGAAAAAACAGCTCTAGTGATTTAAAATAAAATAAAGAATTTTGGTCTAGCTCTGGGGGGGGGGGGGGGGCGGCCCGATAGCCCTCCCCCTGGATTCGCCACTGATATGCAGTAATTTGATATACTGAAAAAGAATACTCGTATATATATTTTGTGAATGCCTCATTCAAAAACTTTTAAAAAAGTAGTCAAATTTAAAAAAAAAATAGTGGTTTATTGTTAAAAGTATGTTTAAACATTGGAACTTTCTGTTAACAAAACACTTTATTATGAAGAAATGCATTTTCACCTTTAAAATCGATTTGATATAGAAAAGTAAGGATACCTAATACTAGGCAAATTTTCGAGAATCATTGTTTGGCCGTGGAAAAATTTTAAAAAGGGATCATTTTTATAAGTACCAAAACTTTGTCAAATGTTAAAAGAACGAAGTAACCACGATTTATATAAATTATTGTTCATATTTCAAGATTTACAACATGTATCTTAGAGACTTGCAGATAAAAACTGGGTTATTTTCATTGAAAATAATTAAAGACTTCCATTTTTGGTCCTGATCAAAAACAGGAAATGCATGTGTATACCGGTAAACAAATGCCTACATCAAAAAGCTGCTCTAGAAGTAAGGACAGGACAGAAAATTCTTTAATATTGCTTCGTTTACAATAAACTGTAAAAGGAAGACACTTGTAGTAGAGACTGCAATTAAACTAATTAGCTAAAAAAATAAACCAATAATTTTCTAATGAATTTTCTTCCAAAATTTCTTCTGGATGAATTTAGAATAATTCTTCCATTAGTTATTCTGAAATTAATTGTTATCCTAGAGTCTAAAACTTGTTTTCGGCGCTCCGAAAGGAACTTCCTTTTTATGTGGCTTAGCGATAAAATTCAACGCTGAAAGACCTGTCCAGAACAAGCTTCCTTAAACCACAAATGGCTATAAAAACCAAAAGTGAAAGTCAGGGATAAGCCACAATAGCAAGGGTTATTACAGGTTCATCTTTCAAAAACAACCCCTAAGAACCACTTCCTCGAAGCAACAGACGGGTCAAGAAATCTCAAATTATAATTCAAGAAAAAGAACAGAAAAAAGAAGAGCGAGAGAAACAAGAAAGGAGGGAGGGATGTCCATTCGAAACGTGAGAACACACAAGAGATCGCCGCTATTATACGGAACGCTCCAAACGACATAATAGGAAAATATAGTAATAAAATTAAACGTGAAATAACGAAAAGAAAATTGCTAAGCGAGGAGCACAAACGCTAACCCCACTTATCGTTCTGGTAGAAGCATTAGAACCCAAACAGGTTCTTGGGGGGAAGGGGGGGGACAGAAATCCGTAATCTTGTGGCAAGTGCCAAACCACTAATCCCATTCCGAGAGAACTTTTACAATTCGTGACCGGTTGGCCATCAACAGGTGAAAGAGGGAGTGCCCCAAAGTCGTCTGATTACTCGAGACCTTTTTGGTTTTTTTCTCGGTGATCTCACTCCGCTTCTTGTGTATCGCCGTATTATCGTGTAACAGCTGCACGTTGGAAGAATGGGTTTGCCGCTCTTTCAAAGATGATTATGCGCTTCCACGAACTTAGCCAGCGGCAGTGGAGTTTTCGATTTCAATCTTTCCTTAATTGGACCGGAGATGATATACACACAAGGGTAATGTGTTATGCATCTTCTTCCTTCGACGCTTGCTTTTTCAACAACTAATATATGGTGGCGATTAGCCTAATGGCTGCAAATACTCTGTGGCGGGGGTTTCCTCAACTGAATAATAGCTTTTTCTCGTTTATTCAAGCTTTATCAGATTTCGCTAAGAAAATATATTTCTTCCTGTTATTGAAGAAAGATATTTTTAAAAAGACTTTGTCTTTTATAAGATAGAAAGGAATGTAGGCATTTTAACCCGTCAGCACACGAACGGGGTCTTTCTGACCCCACCCTTTCTCATTTGTTAAAAAATTCTAGGAATTTCTAAACACTTGCCCCCTGCTACTTCCTGTACCTTCATAGGGGAGCCAAAGAAGAGGTTAAGGGCCGGTGCACACCAGCCTACTTGTGTCGTTGAAGCTATAAAAATAACAATAGAAACCCACATGCTCCCTGTGGAGACACACAAGGGGAATGGGGGTTACTATTGTTATTTTATACCTTCAACGACAAGAATCGGCTAGTGTGCACAGGATCCCCAGCCGATTGGTGTCGTTGAGCAGTAAAATATAACAATAGTAACCCACGTGCCCCTTTGTTGCCCCACAGGGGGAATGGGGGTTCCTATTGTTATATTTTACTGCTCAACGACACAAATCGGCTGGTGTGCACTGGGCCTAAGAAGGTGAAAGGGGGGCTTCTCACTTTTTACTGGGGGCGTTGGAGTCGAATTGACCCGTGCGTGTGCTAACGTTTCAGGATAATTTAACGTTATGGCTATGGAAGAGAACGAACGTGCGCAGCGGAGAAGAAAAGAATACAGAAAGGAGAGAAAAAGGATACAAGTTCAACTTTCTTTTCTCTTATATTTAAAACACAAATGCGATTGTTAATAAGTTATTTTTACGAAAAAATGTTCTTATACTTTGATCATATGTTATTTTTGTACAAATAGCCAATAAAATAAAGAGTGTCTAATAATTAGGGGTCAAAATGACCCCACGCGCGTGCTAATGTTCCAAAAATGGGTGCGTGTGCTGAAGGGTTACGAGAAGACCCGCTTTTTAATCTGCTAGGACTATAATAAAGAGATAAGAAACAAGACTTAATCACAAAGAAAACAGCTCTATCACTGAAAAAAATGGTGCAAAATGTAGTCTCATTTTTTTTTATACGACTATAATAAATTCACATTTTCAAGAACTTCCCACTTACGAGATCAAATGTTCTCACGAAATTTATTACCAATCCAGCGATATTCCCATTTATGATATTTTTTATCATTATCATTGTTATTTTCGCGGTTCTTATAGGATCTTAAAAAATCGAACTCACTACATAATAAAATACTACAAAATAATTTTCTACAGGTACCATAAAAGTACAGTATATACAAACAGTAAGCAACAAAGATGTTGGCGTTTAATAATTAATGGGGAAAAAATTTGTTTAGCAATAGATTGTATTGGCATATTTTTTCGCATCAGATCAATCAGAATTTGCTTCAAAGCAAAAGATGGGAAAGCATAGAACAATTTTCATTGAGCAAACGAAAGAGGTAATGTTATTTTAACTTTATTTTCCAGTTTGTGTTTGTAGGTAACTAGCGCGTTAAAGCACCATTTATCTTACGATTTTCTTAGGAGGAGAAGCAAAATTTTTAATAGGAAATATAATGAAAATAAATACGCTACGGAAACCAGCTTTCCAGTCCAAACATGTTCACCAGGTACACTGATAATTTACCTATTGAAGTGAAGGACTAAAATGCTAATGCTGTAGACTGAAACTGGGTTCATTTGATTTTTCCCTTTGCATTCCATACCTGAACAAACTGTACCTCCTATTACTTGGCAAGTTAAAATGTTTCTTTTAACACGTAATATCAGTCTTTCCCCATTTCATATTTGCTTCTCTCATCGATAGCGGTAAGCTGCTGCAATTCCACTTCTTAGTCAATATTTATTTATTTTCCAAAGAGGAACTGTAACAGACATCGAGAAATAATGAACCATTCATTACAGCAATAATTTGGGTCTTTCAAAATTCTTTGTCGGCAACAGCACAAGCAGTGATCAATAGCCCAAGAACCGGCCGATGCGCGCTACACAAATTGCCCGACTCATTTGCGTAAACAAATAGCCCAGTCATCATCGGCGCGGCAGCAGAAGCAACAAAAACAATTCTACGGCACGTTCTTAGTTCCCGCGCACATTTCGAAAGCACCAGGCACCCCGAAGCGGCGAAGAAACCGGCAATCCACACGACGCAATTAGCGATTCGTAAAAACTTCTCCCTTTCATAAAGGATCTCCTTTCTCGCACGCTAATGACAGTGATCCGAGACCGCCTTCGAATGTTGTAAGAGAATTAAAGGAGGGGAAGATGGAGGAGAAAAAAAATAGAAAAAATTGCAGCCATAGTTTTCCTGTGCAAAAGAACTTGGCGTCGCGCAAAAGCACGCCCATTGTTTAGAAAACCGGGAAAAGAAAAAGACCAGTCACGAAACCTGAAGCTATTAAGGGGGGAGGGATGGAAGGGAATACCATATTGAATGAGATAAAGGTTGTTTGCACGTTTCATTTGGCAATAAAAAATTCACGAATGCGTTAGAAGTGACGGGCAACAACCTTTTAACAAACGAAAAATCGTGGCATCCACTTAGTGGCTCTGTCGGTAGATCACGTTTGCGACAGCAACGGGTCCGCGGTCACGCAATAGGATTCACGAGGCGACCTGCATGCAGTGGGAGGGTGAGAAGGCGTTCCTTGGGATTGATTTTTTTTTTTTTTAATAAAATTTATTCCTTTTCTGTTCCCGATGAACAATAATACAGTAAATTACGCGTTCTACAGTTCCGAGCATGATGAAATCTGTGGTCGATTATGTGTTTTTCTTTGCCTATTGTGTCAATCGTTACTTTCAAAACAAATGGAGCTTTAGAAATTCGATTGCAGAATGCGATTCAATACAGTCATTTTTTTATGGAATCAAAGTAGTAATCAAATAACTTAAATATTCAAGGTCAACAAAAGGATTTGCATGTAATAATCTTTTTTTACAAACAAGTCGATAAGCTTGAACATAATATTTCATCACAAATAATGCGAGGGTTTACCTCTCTATCAACTGAAATATTGATTTGCGCTGACAACTTTCAGAAGGCGAAAGGTTTAATGTAAATAAGGTTGGTACTATTGAATTGTTCAGATCAAAATCAAGCCTCCAAAGTTTGTGGGATTTTGAAAATTCCTAGCAATTAAGATAAAACAAATATTAATATTTGAAGTTCAAAAAATTATCTTGATTTACGCTTTTCATTCTGAAAACACACGACGAACCATACAATGTTTGAGCACTTTCAAAAACTAATCTAAGGGTATTTTTTAAAAATGACAAGATCCTGAATTTAAAAAATATCAATACAATCACGAGAATATATATATTAGCTTTAATAGGAATATGAAAAAAAGCAAACCATTTATCAGAAAATTCTTAAGAAAATCAACTAGAAAGCTATGATGATTAACCAACAAATTTGGTTTTCTAGACTGACTGTTGAAACCACAAAATTCTGGTTGCACTGGTGGTCCACACGCCTGCAAAACATTTCTAGACCTAATAACCAGTAGCGTAAATACAGGGAGGCAATACTCGAAAAATGACGGAAGCCTACGTCCCAGGGGCAAGAGGAGTCACACAGGTTGACACTGCTACTGCCCTACCCCTCAGGAATGGGAAATAAATGCATTAATAAAAATCGATGCCTGTTGAATATCACAGAATTAAATTACTGAAAGTGATGAGCTTAATATTCCTTTGGCACCATTCTAAACATTTACCGTCCTCAAACTGTTTAGTTATGCCCTGCCTATAGCTATATTAAAACATATTAGTTTTATTTAAGAAACCAACAAAATAAGGTCTGTCAATATAGTTCCAGTCTCCCGACACCAACAAAATCCGCGATCTGGAACGGCAGAAACGCGGAAGTTAAAGGCAAAGTTAATTCTCAACGTTTTAAGATTCCCACAGCCGAACCGGACGACAACTTTTAAAACCACCACCAACCTCCATTGTTCCGATTCCCGTCCATAAAGAAAAAGAGACGAAACAAAAGGGGAAAAGACCGGACGTCCAAGCACTTCGACATTAAGAAAACTTTCCATAAGATAAGAACAAACAAAACCGCACGGGCATAATAGAATGGACAATAAACCGTAAAAAGAATGAGAAAGAAACGCCGGTCTCTTCTTCCAACGCAGCGCGAAATAAAGCTTTAACACAATCATAATAAGGGGAGAGAAGGCACTCGAACAAGTCGACGAAAACGAGAAAATCTTTTCTCCACCGAAAGAAATGTTCCGTGTGGGTGCATCCCAGACGAAGTCGCACTTTTCACTTTTGGATAGTCCTTAACCTACTTGTTTAATGATCCGTCTTCCGGCAATCTGCTTACATACTACGAGAAACCTATTAGTCAGCATTTCATTGACAATCGGATTGGAGCTGCGAAAAGAGATAGAAATCAACACAATGTAGCTCGCATTATGGAGTATTCGTGAGCGTTGCAGAAGGAATCCCTTTTTTGTTTGCGGCCGTTCACGCGTGCACTGGGCTAAGTAAACACGTACACAGCCCGGAGACACACACCGTCGATGTTTATTATCCCCCTGAGGAGGTTTAACCATACTACAGTGAATTAAGACACGTTTACACAGGCTAAATGGCGAGAGTCGATTTCGTGAAGATAAGTGCTGTCTTTTCAACATGTAACTAACCAGTCGATTCTTGTTCTGCTGCTTAACCGTGACCTTGACTGATCATGTTTAAGCGCATGAGGAATACTAACTATCAAACCCGTTAGAACACCATTTATTAGCTGTTAAAAAATAGATCACACCCTAGTTAAAAAATGCAGAAAACTTAATGTCTTAATTTTACTCTGATGGCGTCAAGTTTTAGCCAAACGTCATGTATATCATTAGTCAACCTGGCATATCAATTAGCCAACTGTACATGTAAGAGGGAAGCCTTGTGACATTTAATTAAAAACTGAGAAATGAAATTCACGGGACGTCAACAGACACACGACAAACGTATGTGCGCATGTCACTGACCTCAGACTACACGTTCTCTCAAGCTGTACGTTGATGCCACGTACATTTCCTTTTTATAAAATGCTCAAGGGATAGTAAAAGTAAATTGCCGGGGCGCATTTGTCGTGCTTGAATTGACTCCATTGAAATACGTACGTAAACACTGCAACATATTGTCTAACTTTATAAGCCCTATCCCGCCTCAAACTGCCACATTCGACAGAGGCTTGGACTCGGGCGGTTTCGCGTGCCTGAGTACATTTTAAGGGAGAACAGTAGTTCATTTCTTTGTTGACAATTAATCGCCCTAATTTGGTGCCGTTCTTCTGGAAATTCTGTAAAGAAAGGGAGGATTCCATTCTTTTTTCGGGTATGAAAATTTACTTCAATTTTTGAGGTTCTGGAATTCTCAATCTAGCCGGGTTCAGAGACTTAATGTACAACAAACTAAGTATCGGAACACTCAACCGAAAATACTTGTACCAACCGCAATGTCAATAATACACACATCTTTCTCGTATAAGAATAATACTAACAAACACAATAACTCTCCTAATGAGTTCCGCCCCGTTAGGTTTAGAAGATTCCGATTGGCTTTAAGCACTCTTATTCTACTTTTAACATCATTCTGTTTACTTTCAAATTATTTCATTTATTTAACCTAAAAATATATTTACATTTGAACGTCTATCAAATCTAAAAACAAATAAGATGAAATCGATAAAATTAGAATATTAAATACCACGTGTTTGCTTATCCTAGTTTAAAAAAATGGCAGCAATTTTAAAAGCTTGCAACATATCGAAGTATTTGCCTTTTAAAAGACGACTTAAGCGAAATGCAAACAACTTATTTTACCACACACACGAATTAATGGCAGAATAAATACTCTAGAAAGTTTCGATTCTCGCAATCGACCTATTTTTACACCTCAGCATGAACTATTAAAACAAAACAAACAACTAATCAGGAAAGTCGACATCCCATTTCATAGTTTTAAGTGTTTGAGAACGAGGAAAAGAACAATTCTACATGCATTCAGAAAAATCCGTCGCTATTTATTCAAACATCAACTCATTATTTCTGTGACAGGAAGCTTTGCAAACACAAAACAGACGAGCTCGTTTTGTCATAACAGAACTTAGTGTCTGATCTGGAAAAAAAATTCCCACCTTGACCTACTAGTCATTTCCTATAAGGAAATTAACCAGATATCCATATTTCCTGTTTTCCCATAATTTTGCAGTGTTCTATCCGCTTATTTGAGTGACATTATCAATATGGAATTTATCGTTTTCAACAGATGAGCTTCATAGGAAATCCGTTAAGAGGAAGCTGGTCCAACCCTCGAATGTTCTTTTTCATTTAACCAATTGAAATATCCGCTCGCTTATTTGTTTTAATGACAAAGCAAGTGGAAGGATTTTAAAAATGAAAACTGTTCGTTTCCTTACAACATAATCAATAATTTTTGATGATTGAGAATGTAAGAAATGTCGAGATACAGATCATAAAAATAAAACGGGCGTATCTTATTTATGATCTTACATTGTTTGCCACAAATATGCGAAATAAAAATCTAATGATGTGTAATGGTAGAAGATGAAGATGTCGGTCCAAACTTGCTTATACTGTTCAGCAACGGATTCCGAGACTACCACTTTTGGACGATTTTACACCGGAAAGGGGTGCCAGGCAAAGAGTCATATCGGAGCATTTCCAGAGTTCTTTGTTAGGTCACGCTCAGTAAAATGTAAACGTCACCCTTCCATTCTTCACTTTCCCCCTATTTTGATGAAAAGAACTCCGCCCGGCGCATGTGCCAAAGCGCGGATTGTTCCGAATCCGTTGCTATATAATTATTAAATTTACTTAATTGGGGTACTTAAACAGTTAACTTAATTTAAAAAAATTACTTCATTGGGGTTTTCTAAGATTTATCAATCCAATTGACAAGAAATAATTTACCATATGAACGAATTGCATATCCGACTTAAATGCGGAGCTAAACTTAATACTGTTAAAAATAAAACATTTAAACCTAATTTACGAACTCCAGACAGTCAGTTTTAAGACAAAACTCCATTCCAGAAGCCAATAATCCATTACAAAGTGTTTAACAATATTTACAACAAATATTTGCTTCGATTTTATCAAAGTTATGCTGGTTAAAAGTAAACAAATCGCACCGACTTAAGATAATACAGACGGAAAAACAAATATCAGAAGAAAGTTTAAATTGATTTCAAAAGCATTCTGAATTTACAATGTAACATATAGCAGAAGAGATAATATTTAGAATAAGATTACTGGTAAAAGAGCATGTGACAACAGAAACCGATTCAGTAAAACTAAACTTAGCCTAAATGAAATTTTGAAAGACTTGAAGGATTCAAAGGCTATTTGTTTCAACCCTCCCATGTATGAAACTCAAATGAAAACAGATATAGCATTTGCTCGTACAGTAATTATTCAGACGCAGTTTAGTTCTGTTTGCATATGTCCTTATATGGCGACGCTCAAGACGACCAGGTGGAACAAAACCTTCAACAGAGTTGTAAAAGTGTCTTTCTCTTCTGTGTCCGATGCGCACAGGCGCATTTCCACACATTATTAACTAGTGGAATTTGCGCACACATTGTAGGTTTACTAGAACCCAATTACCTTTGGTAGGAAAACTTGGCGAACAACTAGAGGGGCAATAGACAATGCATACTTAAAGAGAGTGATTAATGTGTGAGGGTTCTTTTCTATGAGATAATCACCATTTTTCCCAAGGGTAAATTGATAATTACATTGGTATTTTCAATTTATTTAATATAACGATTAATTTATATGGATTATCTATTGTTTAATTTAAATTATATCTGTATTAGTCACTTGTTTGAAAATAACATTTAAGGTCCTTAGCATTTTCCCACGGAAGCATTATTGTGTTATCAGGGGCACGAAGTGTTATTCTTCTACTGACATTGATTGATTGCCATATGTCAAAGGTTTTCAATGCGCTAAAACCAAGCCAAATCAGATAGACATCGATAAAGTTTACAATACTGTAACCTTTCCAACGCTTGTGCGCAAAGAACACTACTTAATGACTTATCGCAAATGCGACTGTGCGCAAGTTCCACAATACCAGGGATTCAAGGGGTAATAAATTCTATTGTATTGGATTCAATAACGCGATAATATAATGATTTCCAGAAAAGTTATTACATTTTTATATATTGTTTCGTCTTGTACAGGATTGGTAGAAAACTAGACGCATATTTCAATAAAGGTATTGTATGGCAACGGATTCGGAAACCTTCCGCGCTTTTGTACATGCGCCAGGCGGAGTTATTTTCATCAAAATAGGGCGACAGTGAAGAATGGAAGGGTGATGTTTACATTTTACTGAGCGTGACATAAAAAAAACTCCGGAAATACGCTCATACGACTCATTGCCAGACACCCCTTTCCTGTGTAAAATCGCCCGAAAGTGGTAGTCTCAGAATCCGTGGTCAGTCTATACACTGGAGTTTGTTGCAGACGTCCTTTCCTGTATTAAAAGTGTTTTAATTTGCGTCAGTGTACTGATAAATTATTCTCTAGATTTTTAGAAAATATATAATAAGAAACTTTACAAAATTAATAAACTCATTAAAATCGCAGATTCGAACACAGTCTAGTTAACGTCTTTACAGAACGAATATAAAAATTCGTAACGATGGATTCAGCGGACATTTATCGATATCGGATCATAAAACTGCATCAACTGAATCTTCGCCAGGACAACTTTCATAACCCATTTCCCTCGCAACTCTCATTTCCATGCATGCCCGAACAATCCAATATCGATGGAAATGTTCCACCAAAAGAGAGTTTGGCGAATAAAAGCAGCAGCAGCACAAATACAATCCAACAACTCCTGATGACTGCCTTCAGAATCCTGTTCCATTCCGGTTCCTGATGGGAAAACGCAGAGCGAATCTCTTGATGTGCATGAATTACTGATCGGCATCAAAGACAAAACTTAATGCAGAGCGGAGGAAGAAGAAAACAGAGAGCGGTCGGCAGAGTTAATTAGGCGCGGGGGCCATTGGAATCCGAGGCGGATCGATTTGGGAGAGCCGGAAGGCGCATGCAAATGAGCCATCGAAATCTCAGATTATCCGCCTTTTCAATTACCCCCTGGCGATAAAAGCGGAGCAATAAGTTAAACGCACTGACAGGCGGTTGGGGCCGCGTTTCCTCCTAATAATAAACATTAGATGGGCCCGACGCGACGGCCAGTCCTGC
>BGPR01002451.1:9984-24902 GCA_013235015.1 Araneus ventricosus | reverse complement strand
TCCTAATAATAAACATTAGATGGGCCCGACGCGACGGCCAGTCCTGCCAATGGACAAGCCTTGACAAGTAGAATACTGAAAGTTCAAACGGTAAAAGCCAACTGCTTTTCCAGTGGTTTCACAAATGGAGCACAATTGCACCATTTCAATTGCTGTTGCTCATCTATTAATTTCTGTTCCGTATTCCATAATTGGTCTTTTTTTGCTTGTTCAGGTTCCTCCTAATAATAAACATTAGATGGGCCAGACCTGCCAATGGGCAGGCCTTGACAAATTGAATGCTGAAAGTTCAAACGTTAAAAGCCAACTGCTTTTCCAGTGGTCTTACAAATGGAGCACAATTACACAATCCAGTTTCAATTGCTGTTCCTCATCTATTAATTTCTGTTCCGTATTCCAGAGTCGGCATGGTTTGTTCCGTTCAGTTTTGAAACAATACCAGGTCTCTTTTGAGGAATCAACTTTGTCCATTTCACACCCGAGCCGGCACCTCCCTTTTCAAACTTTAGCATCACACCGGCAGGAGGTTGGATCCTCAACGACATATTTAACATGCACCAGACCCACATAAATGTGGAATCAGGTTTCGAACCTGAATCCTCCGATCGTTATGCCACGGCCTTCCTAGAATGGGCATAAAATAATACTCATACGGAAAAGGTGGTATGATGCCCTTTAGCATCGATCAGTTTTCACACATAATTCTTGAAATCCTGTAGCCCTCAAAAATGTCAAGGTTACTTAAAAGTTAATTATAGACATCACTGCAATTCTGAAACTAATTCATTGCTTTACATCACCGGATGGTACATAATAAACGTTTAGGGTGAGTCAACATAAATAAGGTTACGTTTCAATCACCCTTCAATTCAGACGATCTATAAGCTTTCAATTTTATAAGCATGCTTTTTTTCAAGTATGCTTTCAATTTTATAGGATGATCTACAATTATAGTTTTTACACAATGTTCACTTTTCAAAAAAAAAAAGTCTTGCAGTTTTGAAGTTATCAAAGAGAGAGAAGATTGAAAATAAACTTGAAAAAATGATTCCAAATCAACATAAAATTATACTGAATCTGTAAGTGATAACGTAACTGATTTCTTGCTTAACAGCTTCGAAAAAAGCTATTTACTTAAGGGAATAACTGATATCTAATATCGCATTATATCTAAGTTTTTATTTTAAGCACAAATTTATTTCGTTTCGAAGATTGCGCCTCCTTGAAACATCAGTGGCAAAATTCTAAATTCGCCTAACGTTCTACAGGGTGGTAACAAACAAAAAGATACGATATCAAACGCAAACAACCAAACAAATTATCTTGACCAAACTATCGGATCTTGAGCAAACTGATAATGCCTAATCTCGTGTACTTATTTTCTGAGCTTCCTTGCAGAACAGTAACAATGAACATGGACAGAAAATACTCAAACCCTCTCGATAACTGCTATTTGTCTCGCTATCTAATGTACATAGCAACTTT
The DNA here is from genome assembly GCA_013235015.1 of Araneus ventricosus. Lineage (NCBI taxonomy): Eukaryota > Metazoa > Arthropoda > Arachnida > Araneae > Araneidae > Araneus > Araneus ventricosus. The sequence continues at coordinate 23,417 of BGPR01002451.1, read as the reverse complement.
ATTCAGCTTATCCAAAGGAAACCCAACGCACGATGCTATATTTAAACTGCCACTTCAAGACAGCAAACCAAGAGAGGAATATCTTAAAATATACAAAGAAATAAAAATAATTGTCAGAACCACAGGATGTCTAACTCAAGCACCGAGACGGATAATGGCTTGGAAGTTGACCAGTCCAGCATATGATCTATATCTAAAAAGAAAATAAAATAGCCGCACCAACACGTAAAGGTAGAGGGAGATAAAGCCGAACAAAGCTGTTTGGAGGGGGGCAAGCAAGGTATGAAGAATGGGTAACACAGAAGGCGCAATTCCGGTTAATAATACGAGCTGAAGTTGACGCGTCATGGTTTGCCACCCTTGCGTCACTTGGTGGCGGTGGGGCGTGACCTTCGATACTTCATTAACAGGACAGTGTGCAAGGGAAACTATGACACAGTGCACACTCCACCACATCAAACATATTAAAAAGAAGTTAAAGATAGGTTCTCCAGATTTTGAAACAAAAGTGATTATTCGAGGATGAAAATTTTCGAAAACGTTTTAATTAAAACTGTACAACAGTGCATGGATTCTGAAGGATGATAGTTTTGAAACCGGGTCCACGGTCATCTTGAATTTGCAGAATTCACCGCTCAACGTTTCAACAAAATTATTTATATTTGAAAATGCTCGTAGCAACTAAACAGCAAATAAAATCAGCATCTTCCAAATTCTTAATGATAAAGGAATGTTCCACCGTGCCTTTCATAAAACATTATGAACTCAAAAGGCACATAAGCAGGAGTCGATACAGGTTATTTTTTTAGGGGCCCATTTTTTGTGAAAATAAAAATTACTTTTGTGAAAAATAAAAATATTTGTGAAAAAATTTTTTATCAAGTAAAACCTTCAATTTTAATTTTAGCAATCATATTTCTATATTTCACGTTTAATATGAAAAGCGTTTCATTGAACTAAATATATGCAGTAATTTGATATACTTTAAAAAATATACTCGCATATATATATATTGTGTGCAACGCCTCATTCAAAAACTTTTTAAAAAGAAGTCAGATTGAAAAAAGGGGCCGTGTCTATGAAGTGGAATTTTGTGAAGGGGCCGCTAATTTTCGCCATGATCGACACATGATAAGCCTCTATAAACTGGAGACTACGCAAGTCCACATTAAAAATTTACTGTAAGGCGATGAAATACAATAAAAATATAAAATGTATTTCATTAGGATGTAACTGAATTAGGAGTGAAATCGTGCCTCTAAAAGTGGTTTTTGATTTTTCCCCAAAAAATTTTGGTTGCATTCGTTTAGTTACATACACAAAGCGAAATTCCTTACGTGCATGGCCTATCAATCTAGTCACTTCAGATACTGCAGATTATATAAGCATCGAAGAATTGTTTATCGACATTTTTTTACCCATTATGTTTGATGCAGCATAACAATCCGACTCTAGAAACCACAAACTATCAATTAACCAAACTCTTGTTTTGCCTTCAAAGGAACTCAAAAATTCGAACTTGCCAAACCGAATACGATACGCATAAAAAATTGTATGCTTTTTCTATCCCCCCAAAAGAGAAATATTTATTTAATTTTGGAATTGTTTATTCAAGATACTTGGCTGGAACCAACAGTTAAAATTCGCGCCAATTGCACAGAGAATGCCATAACACAAAGAGAAGATAGAAAAACAGTCAACAATTTTTCCCGACACTGAAATAAAAATATTAAACGTTTAAAAGAAATATTTATAAATCAAACCTGGAAAATCGATTTCCATTATAAAAAAGCAAAAGCTAATATTCCACTATTTACCGAAAATAAGTCAACAATTTACCCCTGAAGATACAGTAATTTGATGTTTATATAATTGAATATAACTATAAACACAAAATGGTTCTTTTCGAATGTGAAAGAACAAATTCTCTAAACAGCGACGAATCGTTCGAAAGCAATGGGAAAAGATTACCCAAACAAACCAAACTGTGATGAATATCGCTCTCCATTTAAAATAAGCCAAAGCAAAACGAAGCAATATATTCAGAAAAATATAAGTGGTATTTTTTAGCCATAACAAACTCCCGAAGGCATCTCAATAAAAATAAACGTGGGCGGAGCAAAAGTTAATACAATAAAAAATAAAGCATTTAAACCTAATTTATGAACTCCAGACAGACACATGGAAATAAGGATTGTTTTTAAAACAAAAGCTCTAAAAGACAGTGCAATCATTTAGACCACCCACTTTCAGAAGAAAATCCACACTTGTGTGTGGGTCCTTAAATAATATCTAGTTGTCAGAATTCGTATTCTTCAGCATTGTTTTATAAAAGAATAAATTGTCCATCTGCAGTGTTTTATCCTTCTATTTTAATTCTGCAATAGTTAGATAAAATATTTAGTAAATTGTATTATGGAGCAGGTCCATGAACCTCTTTCATTTTAATGCTGGGCAATATCCTGTCCTGTGCTTCTCATTTTAGATCACAATTTAAACAATCAAAGAAGTTAAATACTTCTAAACATTATTCGATTCTTGATCAAAAAAAAAAGTACAGAAATTTGTAAATTTCTTAAGCACGTTTAGTTTTATATTTCATCTGAATTTCAAAAATTTCAAAGAACATACAAAAATATACCCTCCTAAAATGATTATATATATAATTAAAACAAATCAGAAACAATCATAACAGAATTGTAAAAGCAACATAAACATTCATAATACAAAATGTTAAGAAAAAGATCTGCGGGAAGAAAATGCCGAGAGTTCTTATAGAGAGAAAATAAACAAAAGGGGGATATACATATAAAAGGGGAAGATAATATAAAACACAAACGCAACGAATGCGCAATAATGCTGCAATTCAAGAAGATTTGTGGAAAATATATCAATGTCATGAAAATCAATCAATGATTGATTTTCATGACATTGATATATATGTATATAAAATCAAAGAATTATCTATTGTGTCCCTTATTAATAAGCTAACAGTAAAGTTAGTTGTATTTCACACGTTAATGCTTCTGAAACTTGATTTTTAAAACATTTTGCACTTATCATAAAAAGGCTATAAAAATGCGAATAGTAAAATGTAAGTATACTGGAATCAAATCAAATGAAAGAATACTAAATGAAAAACTAATTAGAGCATTGAAAACTCAACGCGAAAGCAACATTTTCGACGAAATAAAAAAAAAATAAAAGCAATGCTATATTTAGATACCTGCAACAAGTGGAACAGCACCAGGCCCAGAAAAACGATCGTGTAATGATAAATAACTACTTTAAAACTAAAAAAATTCTATATTGCTTGAGGCACAAACTCTCTACTAACCACAAGTTTAATACCCAGTAAAAATAATCAACAGCGCCATTTTGACACTTGCATAAGTAGCCATATCTCCAAGAGAAAAGCATGGAACCACCCAACATCTGGGAACAAACAAGAACCAATTATTCAGCCATCAGATCTGTTAGATTAAATGTAGTGTTTCGTTCCTATTAGGAATTTCCACGAAAGAACGAAACAAAGGCTGAGATAGGATCGAAAATTTCATTCGAGCATAAACAAAAGAGCACGAAGTCATTAAAATCCCGCATCGCCAAATTGCAATGGTCCGTGGCCAAGAGAACGATTCCGAAGGTCAACGATTTGTCGCCAAATAGTAATTAATTTCATCCGAAGCGTGGAACTGTTGCGGGAAGTTTTCGACAGAATGGTGAAAATGGACGTGTTTCTTTTTTTAGTTCCTTATTATTCTGAATGATGGATTCGTGGTTTCAGACACGCAAGGAGAATTATAACGAATCAACACTAATCTCAAGCCGTTTATCTGGGAGAAACATGTACAGAAAAAGAGAAAATCACGAGATGGAACAGATATTTGAAAAGTGTGGGGGATAGTTTCCAATTCCTTTTTTATCAGACAGTCTTCCCACGTCAATTGATTAAATGGAGAAGAAATTAACAGAAGATCAAGAAGTGAGACGCTCACGCTGGCTCTGAAATTAGCGTTACTCAAGTGTGACCCACCGGTGATACACGCCGGCGTGACCGTGTTAAGCAAATTCACAGGATACATTTTTTTTATTTTTATAAAGTCATTTCCATAGGTTTTTAAGTGTGCTTTCATATTACACGAAAACCATATGCAGCATAAATTTCACCGGTAGTTTTTACTCCTAAACACCTTTACAAGGAATAAGCGTATTCTATTACTTATACATTTTCCTAGCAGTAAATCCAGGTACTACAAATGCGACAAATTTATCATTTAAATAGTACCTTTTCTAAAGGTTTAATTGTCTACGAGATGTAGTTGAATCGAGAAAGAAATTCCTTCTTTTTTTTAGTCGCCACACGTGTAATCTTATTAAATGTTTCATTTTGAATCATATTTCGATACATTTCAAGCACAAAGAACGGGAGAATTATCGCTTTTCTCAAGAAATCTCCAATTACTTAAAATCTTGTCTCTCTAGTCAAATAGTTATGCGAATTTACATAACTTCTCTAATAAACTTTTTACTAAAAAAACAGAATAGACCTTGTGTTACATAGGAGTGATTTTAAGGATTTTCTTCCAGGTGCTGTGAAATTTCCGATTTTACTTTTCACAAGAAAATTTAAATTAATAGTTTCATTAATACTTTTTATTACAGAAATTTAAGTGAAGAGTACAAATTTCAAATGAAAAGTTTGAATTTTCATATTTCGAAGACGGCCCATTTTTTATCAGTATTTTAATAAATAATAAATACTTACAAAAAATATAATTTTCTAAGAATTTTTTTAATCACCACACCAGACAATATTTTTGTCATTAAAAGATTCAATTAAAAACAAAGTATTATTTATTTTCATATCACTTTGTCTTTCATTTATTTATTATTATTTTTAACTTTCTGGTGATGAAAACCTAGTTTCTTCTTTTAATATACTTCAAGATTGAAAGATAACAGAGTCACTCTAACACGAAAGCAGACTAGAGCTTTGTGAAAGCCCATAGCAAGCATGGGAAAATTGGAGCCGTTTTGCCCCTTCACAAAAACGGCCCTTTCACCCAACTCAAATTCGGCCCCTTTTTTTAATCTTACTTCTTAAAAGGTTTTTGAATGAGGCATTGCACAAAATATATATATATACGATTTTTTTTTTCAGTATTATATCAAATTACTGCATATATTTGGTTCAATAAAATACTTTTGATATTAAACATAAAATATAGAAATATGACTGCTAAAATTGAAGGTTTTACATGATTAAAAAAAATTTCACAAAAATATTTTTATTTTTCACAAAAATGGGCCCCTAAAAAAAACCTGGATCGACCCATAGCAAGACCCCACCACTACAAGTAAACTACCACACACACCACAGTAGCTTCCAAGTCAGACGTTTTATATAAAAAACAGAATGCTTTAAAAAAAGATGGGTAAAAAAAGAAAAGAAAGTCCCGCCAAAATAACTAAGCAATAAGTAGTCAGTTCCCCCTGTTGAATAACGGCGGCTTACATCCGCTACTAAATGCAAAGAATAAAACTGATTCTTTCGCACTTCTTCCCCAGAAGTTTTCTCTTACTCTTTTCTACGAGACTGCGTGACGAAAATCGAAAACGTGCACCAGAATGGATCTCGATTTAAAAGAAGGGGGGAATCCCGTGCCTGCGCGCTGTGCATTTTTACTAAGTTTTATAGTGCAGTAGACGGAGAGACGGGGCAGGGATTTTTTTTTATAAACTCCCAGGTTCTATTTTATTCTGAATGCAACCGATTTCGAAGCAGGCCGCAGCATTTAAAGAAAAACAACATTTATTTGTTAGGTTGAACCACAAGGGGGTTAAAGGTCTAAAAATTTTAATATTCTAATGAGACAAGATTGGTTGAACAGTGATCAGAAGATAATTTCACTGTAATGGAGAGGAACAGATTTGCATTATCATTTTGCTATTGTTGTGACTGACTCCATCTGGTCTAGTATGATTTAGCCCAGCCAAAATGTACACCATCTGGTCTAGTACGATTTAGCCAAGCCAAAATGTACATTTTTTTTTTTTTTTTTTTTTGACAATAAGAATTTATTGAGATGCAATGTATACAAATCTTAGGAAAAAATTATGATAATGGATAAGTATGGCAACTTTTGTTGGCCAAAGCCACTCGGAGTACCTAGATCCTGAGGTAGAAGTCTTAACTCCAATGTTAAGTAGAGTTGTCTTCCTGGAAAACATTTCAGGGGAAATTGGCCAACCTACGTGTTTGGCTTAGACGAAAACCTGGAAAGTCTCTATCAACCAACTTGACCACGACAAGCAATTCATTGCTAAAATGCACATCATTCTACCAGTTTTTTTTTAATAATTCTGGTTAAGAGAAACACTTGAGGAGAAAACTCACAACCTTCTTCCTCCGACAATGTTCCGCAGCCTAACAATGGCCTAACCCATTAGTCACTTAGTCATGGAAATAACTCGAATACGTTGCTGGGAGACCAATATCCATAAGGGATGTCCAAGTCACTTGCTAGTGCATATGAAAAAAAATAATTAACAGCTACCCTCACATCTCTCTTTCGCGAATCCTTAATTTGCCCTGGCACAAAACTGAGGTCTTCTATAAGTGGACTCCGCAATGTTTTGCTTTAACCAACGGCTGTTTTCGTATCTTTTAAATATAAGCGCACACGCCTACTATAGAGTGGGTATGAATGAATGTTTACGAATTTTACCGTCGTATTTTGTTTTCATTTGAACAGGCGAGTGATAGTATTCCATACATAGAGACAGATGAACCAATGCAGAGATAAGAAACAGGTGTACCTACTCTCAGCCAAAATAGAAAAAAGTAAGCAAGTATGGTGAACAGACAAAGGTCATAAATTTAAAATGGCACAGAAATCTTATGGCAAAGTAGAATTTATGAAAATGGACCGAAATTTATATTTTCGAGGAGCGGAACAAGAGATGTAAATGCATCTTCGGATATTCGTCATGTTTTCATATTAATTTCTGATAAACGAATAGTTAAAAGCAATTAAAACTGTATTTAAAATATTATGTGTTCTGCATACGACTAACCTAACCTTTAACTTCTACAATTAGTTTTCTTTAATAAAAAAAAACTGCCCTATACGATTTTAATTATATATAAAACAAAAAAAATTGAAAATTCAAAAATTATAGTAAATAGAGAAAGCCATTTCTGCATTCGCGCAAATCTGCGTCAATTTTTCTCTCCGAATCTCGCAATATGGCCGACTACAAAAGTTATAAAAAAAATTACGATAGTTATATAAAAATTACACTAGGTCTTAATTATTTTAGAGAGCTTACAGACATAAGCAAAAATATACGACGCCCTAAAATATGCGGATCAGACAGGGCTTTCAAAGATTAAAACTGATTTTGAAGCGGCGCGGAAGAGACGACAGTGGCGTAGCGAGAATAAGTGGCGCCAGGGGTCGCAACATGAATTTTTCGCCCCCCCCCATCATCAATGACTTAGCTTGCGTAAACGACGCTCAGGGGGGATGGTATTTGCCTTTAAAAAGAATAAATAAACGCATAAACGTTTTGTCACAGTAGCCAGTGGCGTTTCGAAAGTAAGTGGCATCCGGAAAATATATTTTTATCCCAGTCGTCATCAGTGGCTTAACAAGGGTAAATGGTGCCAGGAGTATTGTATTATTTTTACTCCCCCCCCCCATCAAGTTTCTCATTAAAAGTGGGTGGGTTTAGGCTCCATGGCGCATCTTTAAACTGGCGCCAGGGGCATTTATATCCCCTTGCCCCCGGTCACTACGCCACTGAAAGACTAAGTAAATAAACTTAGAATGCGACAAACTGCTTAGGTTCCATTGATTAGAGATGTTTTTGCCATTTTGAGCTAGGCACTTAAAATAATGTTGAATATAACATTAAGCCTCTCAGTAAATCGAAATCTTTAACGACATCATGACCAATAAAATTATTCTTCGTATAAAAAAATAATTATTATCATACTTCGTTTCTATAAAACTCTATACAAAAAATACAATTACTTTTTTTCCCATCATAGGAATAATCCCCAGTCAAGGACTAGTAAGTTTTCCCTCGGCTGACCTTGAAACAATGCACCCCATTAAAACTATATAAACTGGTTCCGATTCCCGCCTAAACGACCACGTAGCAATTACATACATTTGTTTCCCATCAATTGGAAGCGGGAAACTGTGGTGACACTTGAAAAAGTGTTGCGAAATTCATTACCGAGTTACTTCAAACACCTCCCAACAGTCTCGATGAAACGCGAATGATAAATACGGCCATTTGCAAGAGAAAGCAATCGAGATTACGTGAGGGAACTTTTGAGTAGAAAACAGTTGGAGGGTTTTCCTTAATCCGCCGATAAGTTACTAATGCCTCTAATTGAATAGATTACTTCTTTAAAGGAGAGGCAAAAAATAAGGCAAAAAAGTCGACAGGATCAATTACCTTGTTATTGCGATGCCATAAGATGTGGAAAGGAATATGCTTAAAGATCGCGATAAATAAATGAAATTCGTTTGTGATGTAGCAATCCAATTTTTCTTGCGACGTTCTTTAGTTTATTTTAAGCGCCGTTTAATATTAAATGCTGTTTTAGGGATACATTAAAATGTCAAAGGAAGAAATTATCATAGTTTGGCACCCAATTTTAAAATAATTTTATAAAAGTGTTCAGATTTCTCAAAAGTAAATATTAAGGGAGGCGGAGGTACAATGGAACACTTTTGTAAATTTTGAATGTTTACTCTCAAAGTACTGATTTTTTTGCTTGAAAAAATGCATACAAATTCTCTACATATTAAGACTTATATTACACTCTAAATCTATACATTTTTTAACATCTAGTTTTTAGTAACTAGCGACAAAGTGGACCACTGTACCCCAATGCCGGGGTACAATGGTCCACAGCATGGGGTACTAAGAACCGCCAGTAAATTTTTAAAAATATATTAATACAGTACATTTTTGAATAACACAAAATATAAAATGTATCATAGTTGCTTATTCATGGCTTCAGTTCATACATATAATGCAAGATTAACAAATATTAAAGTTCGGAAATGACACATTGAAAAATTTGTGTTACTGAAAGTCTCCTTATTTCTTGAGAAATTGTTGCTTCCAGAAGACTCATCATAATATCTTGAACATTTACAAGAGAGTCATCTATGGAAATGACAGGACTACCTGCTTTTTTAATTAATTTTACAGCATTTAACACTTCATTTATGTATAATATACATAGAAACAAACTAATAGATGCAATTTTTTTTTTTTTTTTGAAGAATAAATTTCTCCTTAATATAGCTATAATATAAGAATTAAAAATTTACTGAATGTTTATAAAATATACATAAGAAAAATCTCAAACAAGTAACGTAAAATCTTGTTTACTATTCTTCAGTGCCTAATTAAGGTTAATATATAGATTACACTTAAAAAATGTGTACACTACATGGTTCAGTGGTTAATTAACTCATTAAAACAAAACAATTTGCTTATTCTTATATAATGTCCAACTTTTAAAAGCATAGGAAATACAGAACTGGGGATAGACCATGGTCTATTGTACCCCAGTTTTGGTGGTCCATTATACTCCATGTGGAACTTTGACAACAAAATGATAAAAAAAAAAAAATTTATATTTTAGCTGCACTAAATATAATGCATTATCTTGCCTTTTTATTGTATAGAGTAATGTTTTCTGAATCACAATTCTTTAATCCAAAAAAGAAAATATGCTTAACTGAAAATATTTACTTTTAGCTACTACAAATCACCATAGGATAACATGGCTTAACTGTCAGTTAGACACATAGTTTTAAAATTTTTTTCAGCACTACAGATCTAGTATCAATGTCCAAAATATGAAACATTCAAAGGCAAAAACAAAATAAATAGAGAGGGGCTCTATTGTGCCCCTAGGTCCAATGTACCCCAGTCTCCCCTATATATATATTTAATTTTTGAATTATAGGTAATCAACTGGCATGTCTAAAATTACACACCAATAAGCTTCATATTTCATAGAATGAAAAGATATAATTTATGCAAATAAAATATTAAAAAAACATACTATACTATCATACTTTTATTTTTGACAGCAGCATCTAGCTGAAATTGGCATAATTAAAATACACAGTTCCACAGCAATTTTTAAAATGAAGTTACCATTTTAGGTCTGATTTTTTTTTTTTTTTTGTACCTTGTCCCCGCCCCCATTAAAAATATTGTGTAAAACAAAAAAAATAATAATTTAGTTCAACTCGCTTGGATTTCTTTGAATACCAGTTTCAAAGTTTATACAATCTTTCCCATGACAATATGTTAGTTTACGCAAAAGGTATAGCTTTTTCTTGTTTATTAAATGATTATGACATTCTGGTATATAGAAACTACATTGATTAATTGGAAATGAATTCATTTACCAACTCAAGGTAGGTATAGCATTATTCAAACATTTGTTTAATAATATAAAAGGCAGTGATCACATAATTTTGTATATATAAAAGTTTGTACTTCTGATAACTTTTACTATTATTTCTAAGCTGGCTTTTTTTTTTACAATACTTACTTCGTAGTAGAAATTTTTTATCACCTACAAAGACCTTTTTTAAAACCAATTACATCAATATTTAATACAGCAAGGACTGCTATTAACCTTCCAGCGGGCACGCTATAATTTTTTAAACGAGCGGGCGTGTGTCGTACTTTTTACGACACAATAATTTTCTTCATTTTTACTATGGCAGTTGTAAATTATTTCACAATAATAATAAGAGACATGCAAGAAAAGCAAATCTTTTCATCGAGAGTGAAAAATGATTTTAATACGATATGCAAAATCTGAAATTATACTAAAATCAGAGGAAGAAATGAGATTTAATATAATTAAATAAAAAAGGTATTACGCAAGATTGTACAATGACTTTCTTCTTAGTTTCTAGTCTTTATCCTTGCATTCAAAACATTGGACTTTTGTTAGAAAGTGATGCTTACAAGTATACTATATACGTATTGCATATACTGCATTTAATGGATTTTGATTAACTTTTTCTTTCTTTCAAACAAAAACCACAAGCTCTTCTTTTCAATGCTGGTTGCTGTTCACTTGTTTTTCCAGGTAGTGATGTATAATTTAGACTTGAAGACATGGTTATGTCATATGGCGATGATCAGATTTTTTGGGCTCGAGTAGTTAGATGTTTTTCATAAGACTGAATGTTAAGTTTTTCATGAAAATTCTTCGGCTTGGTGGATTATTGGCAGGCTTATTACACATTAAATATCTTTTATAATGTAAAATTAAATATTAAATAGCCCTACTGAACACTGGATATATAATTATCACACTGAAACATTAAAACATCAAAAAAAAAATTATATTACAAGAGCGGGCGCGCTGCATAAACATACGACAGAAGCATAAAACAGTATGAAATCACCTTGAAACTCAGATAAACACATTTAATCCTGAAGAAAGGGATCACATGAAGGAATAGCAATGACTTTCAGACAGTTTCGACTCCGAATAAGAGAACAGGGTATGAAAAATCCCGTTTATCGTAAAATTTGCGCAGGCGCGCCCCGCTGGAAGGTTAACCAATCTCTGATTTTTGATATTGGTCGGAACAGAGTTTAATCAAAATTATTAAAAAAAAGCATTGTATCATGGACATGAATGATGAAAATGCTGCCTTTTTTTTTTTAATCGGATTATTGGTAAATGCAACTTCCAAGTATCAGATTTTACAACTGTCAGGGGCAGGAAGCGAGCTTGCCAATGACCCTTGTTAGGTTTATTCTATTTGGATCGAAAAGGCCATAATCCTTATATTAGAGACAGACAGCTTGACTTATAACTCTGGCTATGAAAGAGCTGCTCGATGATAGGCTAAAAACTTCCTGGCACTTTGCAGTGGAATTCTAATGAGCAATAGAGCGATCCAGTAACATAAGGAATGATGAAATAAGTTAAAAGCATATTTATTACGACAAACACACTTTTAGAACATATTTACAATTACCAACATTTTCGACCTAATACACCTACATCTTATAGATACAGCGTAAGCAACAACTACTTCGGCTTGATTTACACAGCACCAGCCTTGGCTACAGCATAGCATAAAGACACAAAGTAAAGACAAGCATATATGTTTAGCAACGGATTCGGAAATCCTCCGTGCTTTTTTTGCACATGTGCCAGTCGGAGTTATTTTCATCAAAATAGGAATAAGGGAAGGGATATGAATTTAGAAATGAATGCAAGTTATTTCATAACTTAAATGCAGAATTTCCGAGCAACAACTTTGAGATTTTTTTATATAGATTTATTATATAGAAATGTAGTTCAATAATAGAAGCAAGATAACCTATCATCACAAGAATGGATTTCTTATCAAAACATTCAGACACTGTCCTTTGGACTGATGTACATTCCCAAAATAGATTTCTATATTTATCTCTTCACAGATAATCATCTGTCAAAGTCATAAATCAAGATATCAGTGTTAAATAAGTTAATTAAACTTCTGAAAGAATTTTAATTGTGCAAGAAGCAAAATTTCCAACTAAAATATTACTGTAAACATATATTTTAGTTTGCCACACAAATATAATTTACATTTAACTTCTACTGTTCATATGTAAGATTATTTACACTGATATTAGATAAGATAAAATTTTGTTTTGAATATACAGTTTTTTTCCCTGAGCAAAGATAAATAATAAATGTCAACTTTTTGATTAAAAAGAGTAAATTTAAGGTAAGTGACTAATTAACTAAATGCCAATTGATTATGATTTATAACATGCTTTTATAAATTTAGAACATGTTACCTATAGTTAAAAAATTTGAAATATCTTTTGCATCATAAAATGAAAAATTTTCTGGGATGTCCTTTACAAATAAACATAAATATTAGTAAAGCTTCAATTAAATAAGCATTATCGTCTTTTTGTACAATTAGACACTGATGATGACATAACATAAATTTTAACTAGAGATTTAGAAGATAGGCTGTAACAATTTAATCCTAATAAATATTTTCATCTATAGAACAAACTCAATTTATAAACCATTGTGCGTGTTATGAAGAGATGTTACAACAGAAATTATCCCGGTGAGAAAACAGATTCGATTGTTTCTCACAGGTGACATTATTGTTACGTCTTGGTAAATATCAATCTACTTTATGCAACCACTTTAAAGAACATTCCTCATGAAGTCAATTGAAAACAGTCTAATGACGTCAATTAATGCTCCTGTGATGCGTGTAAAATGATCTGGGGCAATTTAATTTTGAAACCCACTGCACATCATGCAACAGAAAAAGTGTTGCAACACCATAGCAAAGTGTAAGACAACAGGCAGGTAAATTCAATGATATATGTAGCTAGTG
>BGPR01002450.1:133255-177295 GCA_013235015.1 Araneus ventricosus | reverse complement strand
TTTTGTTAGTAAACGGATATCTGGGCTTAATTTTCTACCTTCTGTATGAATGAGACGTTTCAGAAGACCTTAATTAGAAATATTTTAACTTGCGCATTACAATGGCACTCGAAAAAAGAGAAATATAATGGTAATAGGTTTAATTATTTTTTAAAATGCCAAATTCTTTTCTGTCGTGCAAATTATTCATCATTGCTTCTTAAATAGATAATGAATATATTTTATTTCCTATGTTAGATGCTTTTAATCAGTATTCATATGTGGAAAAGATTCATTGCCAAAAATTCATAATTTAAATGCAACAAAGCAAACCCGACAGTTATTCTATATAATCAAGAATTGAATGCAATTCTTTGTACTATTTTCTAGGATTTTTCTTTTGATTTCCATCGCTTTTCAATTCACTTTAATCTGCGTTATTGCATTGGTTCAATATCTGTAATGCCAATAATAAGCTTTAAAGAAATAATTCCTTATACTAGAGTACAAAAATTAAAAATAGCATGGAAAATATTTTAGTATTGCATATTTTGATGATTTTGTGATTTTGAAAATCTTCTCGTGAACAAAAAAATCATGGAAAGACACGAATCGTGAATACTTTTGAACAACAATAATAAACTGCTGCAATGATAAGTTCATCTTTATTTATAAGCAGTTTTCACTTTCTGAACATGTAATTTATTTCTCTATTATATATACATATCTATAGAAAATTAAGAGAGTTATTTATTGAAAAATACGTGCTTTCTTATTTTAGTTCTTGGGAAAATATTTCAATAAGAGCAAAACTTAATCTACTTCCTTTCTTCAAAGGATTTTTATCTTTTATGAATTAATGCTTAGACTGGAGTTCTTTTATGTTTGATGGAATTCCGGATTTCACTGCGCCCAAATGTTAATTAAAGTACCCCTTTCATGAAAGGATATGAATCACTTTCAGAACTATTACTACAGCTTAAATGTGCTGGATACAATCAGAAGCACCGAGATATTTCTTCGTCATATGCATGAACTTGAAAAAGTTGTCTTAATTAGGGATATTTCTTCGTCATATGCATGAACTTGAAAAAGTTGTCTTAATTTAGAAGTACTAAAAGCTTGTAAAATAATCAGAGGAAAACTTTACTTCAACCGAATGTTCAGTACCCTGTACTCAGAGATATCATCTTGAGTAAAATGTTCTAAAAAGATGTTATGTTGTATCCTTTAATGTCTCCCTATAAAATTTTGAAGGTCTTAAAACGGTTGTGAAAGGAAAGTAGGCATTTTTACTGGCCGCATTTATAGATGTCATTATGAGGTACTTGGATCCCCGTTTCTTTTATGGCCTTATTAGAAAAGCAATGTGTATTCAGGTACCTTGTTCGTTTTGCTGCTTCAAGTATCTTTTTATTTCAATATTCGGTAACAACCTTCAACAAAGGACCGTGCAAATATTTCTCAGACAGTTCATAAATGATTGTACAATCTACATTTCCAGAAGTTCGTTACACTTTTATTTATTAGTTTCAATGATTTTGTTTATTAATGGAAGACCAAATTACAGTGTTTATAAAATAAGACTTCTACAGTAATCGATTTTAAATGCTTTATGATTATATCTAACAAGGAAAAAGTATTAATACTTTATATGGAATAACATTCCTATCTCGGTTTATTTTGTTTGAGAAAGCAGGTTTTTCTTGATCAGTATGCTTTGTTCTAAACGTACAGATGCTATCTGTCTGAAAGTGACTGATATAAAATTCGCCTCCATTATTTGAGCTAAAAACAACGGTTACCGAAGCCCTCAAGATATCATTATGTTCTATTTTATGTCTTTCTGCTCTTACCGCAGGGAAGCAGCCACTTTATTCAATGTTTCAGTAGTACTGCAAACGGTAAGCAAATTCCTAACAGCTCTCTGAACAATGGCTAACTATCACGTGCCCCAGATCCATATAAACATGGCTTCGGGACAGAGCTATTATCCTCTAACTTTCTAAAAGCGATCCTGTTCGCATCGCACATGCTCCTCGCTGTGCTGCTTGATGCTTCCTCTATGACAGCAATGAAAGGTAAAATGCCTTCCTAAAATGACTAATGGTACCGAAGCGTAGATGGTCTTTTCCCCAGAAGGCTTGTTTTCAGGCTGCCATGATTCGGTTTTCGACCAAAACCTTCGGAAATATACTCAGTGTCACACCTGGTTGCTTCTCGTGCATTATTCATTTAAGTTTTCTACCTAACGGGAAATGTCGCCGAAAATTTTTTCAATGTTTTTTCCTTCAAAATCAACGAAAATATCATGTTGTGTGAAATACTTCCACCCCCTTGTTTTTTCATTTGACTTCGTTTAAAGTCGCATTTCGTATTCCGGACTTGTTTTGGTTTCTGTCTTTATTATGTCCACGTGGATTTTGCGGATAAAGTAGTCTGATCCTGGCTCAGACTATCCACACATCCAACACTAATCGGTAGATATTTAAGACGCATTTCAGACGTTATGGCTTAGTGTCTGCCTTTCCGTTTACGGCCTACTTAGGAGATTAGTGTAACGGGGAGACATTTTTTTATTTTTATTCAAGGAATCAAAGTATCGGACCTGCTGACAAAAAAGTCAAAAGATTCACTTTCGGTAGCACTCGTTGATGGCATAAAGAAGACAGAGAGATGTTAGAGAATTATCGTTGTAATCCTCTAAATCTGTGATCGATACTGGCGGTAATTCTGCAATGGCAAGACTGGTGCCCTTTAACAGATAATAACGAACATTAAAATAAGGTGAAAAGGGAATTTTAACGGCACTCCACCATCAGCTTTATTTGATTTGATTTCAAGAAGCCAATCGCGTCAACAGCCAGGAATTTCAAGAAGTTTTTTAAAAAATGAAAGTTTTCCTAAATCCTAGGTGATTAATCACTTCAGATTTTTTGAAAGTGCTCACATGAAATTAACTAGAAGTTCGAAGTGTTTCACTGAAACATTTTTCAGAGTGCCTGAACTTTTTAGCATTCGAAACATTACCTTTTAAATAGACTCGCTTATGCTTGCCCAGTTATACCATCATGCCTTAAAGGGGTGTAAACTGCTTCCACGGGGTGAGGTTTATTAAGTTCATAGTGTACGAAATTTTGAAGCTACGATTTTTTTCTAAGCTGAATGTGTTTAGTTATAAACATGCATATTATTCATCAGATCATGTATGTTTAAATTTTGCAACTGATATACACATAAAAAGATCATCTAGAAAAAAATTATTGAATTTTTTATTTATGAGTATTTAGGTTTTCTTATACGACAGATACTCTTTCCAAATCTGCCGGCATGGATTTAAGTATTTCTGATACTGAAATTTTCATTTACAATCAACAAACTGCCTGCTTTCTTTCAGTTACCAAGTTCTGTTGCAGTGATCTTTACAAAATTATTTTTAGTTCTGAAACATCCATAGCGTTTGCAAACATCGTCGTCTTTTGAAACTTCCTAGCCCTGGGAAGTGAAGTGTAAATAGGTTTATGGACATTAGTTTACTCTAAAGCACTTCGTAATGAGCTGCTGTAACACCGTCACCATTTAAAACTTTCACTTTAGCGCTACAGGCCATTAATTCCTCACACTCTATTAATTTCCCTCCTGGAGTCTTCATTATGTCGTTTAATAGTCAGCTGACATCGTGACTCTTTGTAGCATTTGCGAAATCAAAGATCGTGTTAAACTCGGATGCTGAAATTTATATCCTGCACTTTGAATAATTTTTTTCGTGAATTTATTAAACATCACATTTCAACCGTTTATGTGCTTTGATGCATTAACTTTTGAACTCCAAGTCTAAATGGTTTTTTTTTCCATTAACTTTTGAACTCCAAGTCTAAATGGTTTTTTTTTTTTCATTCATTTTATTTCATATAACATTTTGTCTTCGGTATTCGTGATTACTTTATACGTTTTTCATTTCATTATTTTGCTATGTTGCGTGCTGTTTCTTTTCATCTATGTAGGATGATAACTTTCTTTTAGTCACAAGAGTTTTTTTTCCACTGCTAAATGCATGTTGCTAACATGTGTTTTGAATTAAGTTTTCAACTCTATTAGTTTTATTTCTCTAATATATTTGTTATTTCCTTTCCCTTCGCTTTTGCTATTTTTTGCGCTATCAGTTTGTGTTTTCAGGCACCATTACTAAATTTACAGTTAATGAGCTTTCAGAAAAATTCGTAAACTGATAGAAATTGTTTAAGAAAGAGTATGCATGAGGGGGAATTTTGTAGAAAGTTACTAGAGTAATTTCATTCTAGGAGTTAAAGTTCTTCATTTACAATCATCTTCATTTACAAATGGTATATTTTCAATTTCATTCTTCTCTCTTATTAGCAGTTTTTTTTACAAAATTTCATTGCTGTATCGCTTAGATGCATCTCGAGCATTTATAACATAGTAAAAAGGGTAGGAAACTTTTTGTCACATTTTTCATTCCGACAATATATGTATACATATGAATGGTTGCGAGTCGTTGGGGAAGGGTGCCAGTCGGCCCCTACTTTTTGCTGGGAAAATGAAATTTTTATTTCATTTTAGTTGCCTAAAACTAAGAATTATTAAAAAGCAATAGAGTCCGGGAAAGTTAATTTTGTAGTTAAATTTTTAAATTTTGTTGTCTACCCCTACACTCCGGGTACTTTTAGATGTCTATAATTTTTTTACCCACCTTTTTCAACCCAATCTCCGCCACTGCATATAATTCTAATTCATTGCTTTTGAAAGATGCAATTTTTGACTTAGTTTTTTAAAATTTTATACAAGCATCGTTACATAGCCTTACACTGTCATGCCTTCTTTATCTGAAAAAATATAGAAACAAATGCCATCTCTTTAAATAAGTTATGTAATTATTTCACATATCTTCTGTGAAAACGCAATTTTTCAAGAATCTCCAGGGTTCCCAAATCGCAATTTTACTGTTCGAGATGTTATCGTCCGTTCCGGAAACTAGCTTCCAGTGAAAACTTCCAACAATTCCTAACGTATCCATCCTTCACCGTGAAAAGTGTCTCGAATTATAGTGAAGCAATGCAGTCGCTTACAAGTTCCAGTTAAAAATCCTTGGGCTTGTTTTGTTTTCCATCTTTCCGGTAGAGTGGCCATCAAGGGTTTCTGAATTACCAGCGTTTGTCTCCCTCGGAAAGAAAGAGAGGAATAATTTCTCATCCCATCGCCCCAGAAGGAAAAACATGCCGTTGCGACATGTAGATTTTCCAGTACGCTCCCATTCGGCTATTAATGCAAGCGACGAGGCGAGCGAATCTTGTTTAACTGCCTTCCTGTTAACCAAATTGCGCAATGTCATCTCCATCTTGACTCACAAAGTACAGGCTTCTGCAGAAATCATTATGGTGGGTTTCGTCCCCTGTTATGTCATCCAATAGATAAGACTGACAACCTGTATCGCACAGCTGTTTCAGTTTCGTTCGTAGGTATAATTGTGATTGAATTATACATGTAAATACAAGACACTGAAGGCTGCAGATAGGAGAGTGAAATTTTGGGTTGCAAATTCAATCACAATTTCGTATTCAATTCAAGTACAATAAAAAGTTTTGCAACATTAGGAGACTTTCCAAGTACGGGCTTTATCCACCAGGTGTATTATCAAAAATAGGGCCATGTAGATGAAATTCAAGGTTGTGAAAATGTGGACAGCAAATGTTGTTTTAAATTTTCCAACGCTAAATAAAGAAATGTACTTTCACAAAAGCACCGGATTTGCTTATTTGAAATGCACCTAATAATTGTATAGAATTATGTTCTACGTATTTTCTTCACTGTTGATAAAAGTTTCATTTGTTTACGTTATTTTCCTACAAAGGAGTGACGAAAAAATGACCTAGAACCCTTATGAGGTCAAATGGGTCAATATTTTCCTATATTTATTATTTTGCCAACACAGGATCGGAATGAGAGGAAAGTTGCAAAAAGTGTAACTTAACGGTGACAAATTGAAACATAATGCAGAACAATTTGAAATTTTGTGTGACAGAACATTTAATAAATGTATTATATAACGGGGGAAGATCCCAAAGTAATCGTATGCCGATTCATAAACACTTTAAGCTAGCCATTTGACCGAAGGTATTTCATGGTCCACAAGAGCCAAAGCTGATTGTGATGGTAGACTACTCCTCTAAGAAGTATTAACTGTAATAAAATTAATGAAATAATAGAAAGAGATGGCAATGAAACTTTTTTTATGCTCGCATACAGTTGACAAGATCTGATTTTAGCATTTTATTTTCTTCCTTTTTAAAATCTGTCTCTTCTACAGTCATTTCAAAATAATTTTTTTTAATTTAAAGATATTTTAATTACTTAATGTTTCCTAGTTATGCTACATCATTTATTTTATTGTTTGTAGAAACTGATTTACAAAAAAAAAATCATAAGAGGCGTGAAATGTAGCAATTAAGGCAGTTCAATAGAACTTCTGCACTAAACAGAGTATCACTGTGGATGTTCTATGGAATGCAGATGGTAGAATAAGTATTGTTATTAAAAGGTACTCGGCGAGTTACGAGAGTTTATGAATTGCGAACTATTCACCCGAGGCAATTCCAAGAATAGGTTAATGGCAGGCAAATAATTTGAACAATTATTGTGATTTCAACAGCTATTTGAAATGCAGCTGTTTTTGTTTTTTGTGAATTGGGAGCGAAATATGTTATTTTTTAATGTCATGATACCTCGACCTCTTTCATAGCGAATTTCTTCTCGAACTTATTGCTAATATAGTCTAACAGCTGGGTCCGAAAGACGTTGATAGCAGTTAATTTAAAAAATTATTTTATTTTTCTGTATTCCTTAGCAACTCTGCCCTTTTATTATAAGATGTGTTTAATATTATATAAGTTAAAAAGTGAACACATAAATTTGAGAACTGGCATAAATAATGAAACAGTAATAAACCTACGGCATTTTGATTTCTTTGTTGATAAAGTAGAAACAGTTATGTGTAATATATTCATTCCATTAATAGTACTCTGTACACAACTGAAAATAAAAATTAAAAAATTCAGAACTATATAATTAAATATTACAAAATAGGTGTTTTTAAAGCCTATTTTAAAGTTCAAGCATTTGGGTTTTATCATTTATTATAATTTACCCCAGGTTTCAATGAAAATGTTTGTGCCCCAGATTGATAAATGCAAGACATCAGTGAAGTTTCGTTTGTCTCATCGGTTTGTTTTATTAATTTTTATATTGGAAACTCATCTTGCACACCGATTGAAAGGTGTGTTGATTGCTCTAAAGCTTTAAGACTGGGAAATATGGATTTGTGCCATTAATTTGCGTACAGATATTTAAGCTCCATCCTTTTACCAGACCAAGCAAAGTTCAAATAATAACTAAAATGCCTTTTTATGTATTTCCGCTTGTCAATTGAATAAGTGAAATATATTGACCATAAAAGCAGTCTACGACATAAATGAGACATTGGCTCGAATGACTTTCAATCTCGGTGCAAACTCGAACAGATTAGACGCTAAACTTCCTATTAGATCGAGCGACATATCCCACAATAGCTATTTTTAAAGCAGAACACATATTAAAATAAATTGCACTTTGCTTTTGTGCAATGGTGTAATTTTCTGGAAAAAAGGGTAAATTACACAGCTGAAGGGTAACGCGTTATGAAGCAGATCGGCACCCCACCTCCCTGCAATAACCCATTTTTCTAAACAGTGTAAGAGCAGGACCTCGAACAAAAAACAAAGTAAAAGACAAAAACCTTGTTCTTTTTCCCAGCATACGAATTCCGGCCGCTTACGTACGCGTGAGTCGCCCGAAGCAGAATCCTGCGTCTCCTGGCACAGAACTTTCGAACGAATGATCAGTCAAAAGAAACGACGAGGAATCGAACCAGACGATTATTACCTTCCCTCGGAGGACGTGACTCCCCTATTAACATCCCAACTTCTCCCAAAAAGCAGCAACGCATAAATAACAAAAGCAAGAGAAAAAAAGGCGGCTTGGGTATTTGTCGCCAACCAGGAAATGCTCGGAGAAGCACAACACCGTATCAGTGCCATATGGGGTTTCTGTTCCTTATCATTTGAAAAGTTTTGGCTAACCAAAAATGCAATGAACACCTCTTCAAACGTCGTCCGAAAACGACATTTAAGGGCTATTAGGAAGTTGGCACTTTTAACATAACGCTTCTTTTCGTGGAAGGGTACTGGCCCAACACCTATAAGGATGGACTAGGGATTCTTGAACCTTTTCCACTCGCGACCTCACTTGCTCTGTAAAAATGTCACCGATTCCTTCTGTGATTAAACAATTTAGGTGATCCCCAAGCATACATGAAGGTAGAAAAGCACAAAGATAAAATAAAGCTTTCACGGACTTTTGTTTTGTCTTTTTATTTACTCATTGCGACTTTTGTTCTTTGTGTGTTTGTCAGCACTCTGTGAATGGAGTTTTCTCTGTAGTGTGCTTTTCTTTAAATAAATAAATAAATATCCTCGCTCGCTGTAAAACTTAAACGATGTGTTTCAAATAAATAATATGGTTTTCGGAGTTATATTTGTTTGCTAACGCTGAAGAATATCTGACAATCAATCACTCTCAGTATTGTGGCGACACCTAAATTCATGTAGCAACTCATTCATGCGGCTCTGCTTGGGTTCAAACCCATAGTTTAAGAAGCTGTTCCCCAGATAAGATTTCTTAAATTTCTTCCATTTGCAATTCCTTTTGGCCTAGGAAAAATCAAGCAATTTCAGTGCGAAAACATTTTAGTGACACCAAGTGCCTATATAAGAAACAGAATAGACTTCAAAGCATAGAATAGAAATAAAGCATTGATTGACGATAGACCAAAAGAAATTTACTTTAATAGAATACGGTTATGTTGGAAAGTTTAATGAATTGCTTAAATTAAGATGGATTTCATAATCACTTTTCCTTATTAATGCTGGTAAATTTTGCTGAAGAAATCACTCCCGGTATCATCTCGACCCGAAATTCAAGTACGAGACATCATTTGGAGACTAACGGATACAAAACTCTGCATCAACAGTCAAGGCCATTCAACTGTTTTCAATTTTGTTTCATTTTATTCATTTCCGTTTGCATTCTGTACAGTGTACAAACCAAGGTTGAACTAATTCACCGAGAAATCGTACTTTCTCGTGAATATCCATTGTCTGACAACTCGTGAAATGACATTAAGCGAATTAATTCAAATCAGTGGTGACAAAAAAAGATGCTTTGAATAAAGCATATTACAAACATACAATACTAACAAGTACAAAAATCTTATCATTTTATTCATTGATTGTTCTATGCTGTGAATCATGCTCAGGGCTGATTTTTGCCGGTTCAGCCCTGGTGTTAGCTTTATCCATAAAAAACCGGAGCATTCATAAAAGTTATGAATTACATCGAAACCGAAGATTGTTGATGAAAATTATCATTACTTCAAAATTATTTTGAATTTAACTCGGAACCGACAACAGATTATTACATAAGACTTAGTTATCTTAATGACAGATTTGAAACTGGAATTAGATTAAATAATTCGATCAAATATAAGTTATTTAGAAATAATTTTTTAAGGAATAAGGGAAGAACTGTGTTTGACATCCGAAATTTTTATTCGGTGTTACGATGTTCTACCCAGCTTCGCGTGCTCGAATCCAACGCTCGGATGGACTCGTGACTAGTCGGAGAACCCGAGAAAGCTTTTCGACACCCAATAATGACCATATCTTTACCCCTACCATTTCACGACTCGAAAAGTGATATACAGCTCGAGCTTGATTTTCCGCCTTTTTGATAGAATTTTCGCGTGACGTTTGTTTTTTTCTACTTTTTAGTCACCAGTTTTTGTGGTTTTTCGTTACAAATTGACAGAATCACGCTCCTATCAACCTACACCATCACGCTCGTTGCGCGGAATCCCGTTTTTTGGCCAAAAATCGGATCTCGGTGGGAAAGAGAAGATATTGAGAGGCTTAAAGAGACTCTTTAACGTCACGGTGTTTAGCTCTGAGCTTGCGAAGTTTGGATTTGACTTTCCCGAACTTTTGGGCTACAAATTATTGGTTTAAAAGGTTAAACGTCTTGCCTGAAGTTTTTATATTTTCTAGAATTTCAGCTAAATTTAAGTATCGTTAAAATAAGCTTGGAAACATGACTAAATATTTTACTGTAAAACTAGCTTTTTTTAAAAGCCAAAATATGAATTTTCCCCTTTAAATACGCTTTAAATATTTTCTCGTTCTAAAATGAATTTTTCAAGCTTTAATTAATAATATGGTATTTTTAGCAGCATTCTTGAACTATTTGTATGTAAAACAATCATTTTAAAAAATTGATAAGTCTTTTTAACTTAATTTCGCTTATCCGTTTGAGAAAAATGTATAAATCTACAGTCTGAAATATTTCATTGGAATCTACAAAAGTTAATTGGTAAGTACGACTAATGATACTTAAAAAAATTTATTTTTTGACAGGCTGGTATATGAAACTAGTTCAAAGATCAAATAAATAGACAGAACACAAAAACACTTAAATGGCTTGAACTTTTTAAAATTAAAAGTTTTTTATTTAAAAATTTCCATAAAATAAAAAAAATTGAAAATTTATTGATAAATACATAAAAACAGTGCATTAATGTAAACACTCAACCTACGGTATTGAAAGATTAAGGTTTTAATTAATACTCACGGCAAATTTCATCAAATAATATTATGCATCTTGGGAGCGATTCATTTGGTTGAAAGTGAATTTGTATTAAATATCTGATATAAGCAAATCTGTTTAAGCCGAGCGAATAGGTTTGTTTCACATGTTTTTTAGCATTCCACGAATTGTAACTTAATGTACAAAACGA
Source organism: Araneus ventricosus (assembly GCA_013235015.1). Classification (NCBI taxonomy): domain Eukaryota; kingdom Metazoa; phylum Arthropoda; class Arachnida; order Araneae; family Araneidae; genus Araneus; species Araneus ventricosus. The sequence continues at coordinate 166,416 of BGPR01002450.1, read as the reverse complement.
CTGATACGAAACTTTAACATTAAGAATCCTATCCTGGATACGATATTATGGTATATAATTAAATTTGGCATACAAATATTAAGCTGAACTAAAATTTGTAAATGAATTATTCTGACCAAAGTGTTAGCAATTAATATTAAAAATTGATTAGACCAACCAAAGAATGCTAAATAATGATACTTTTATATTTAAGATGCTGGTTACCATTAAAAAAAAAATGCCTGTCTTATTCAGTTACTACGTGCACGATTTCCGAAGACTTGATTCATAAGGCAATTTCCAGTCTATACAAGACTTTCCTCCGATATTTCCACAGTCCATCCTCATAAATAACCACCTCTCCAATTTAGCGGGATGTAGAACAAAGATTGAACAGACAAAGGATCTTTATCAAGGGGCCACTTAAACCTGCTTGACCCTAACAGACAGGTGCAATCCGACCCCTTCGATCTGAAACATGGTCTCGACCCCTGGTACCTCCTCCAATTTTATGCCCCTCCATTTACACCCGCCTCACGTACGCCACGTCCAATTTGTCACCTACAGCTCCCGTTTTCTATGACAGGCGAAGGAATAATTAAACGCAAAAAGGACTCCGTGGTTCCGAACCGTAAAATACAGGAAACAGAGAGCTGTTTTTAGGGAGCAATTTAGCCTATTATTTTTTCACGTACGATTCCCCTTCCACCTGCAAGCAACGCGTCAAATCCTGACATAGATTGGAAGAAGATGGAATGATTCGCTTTTCATACTGTGGATTTAACAAGGCAAATCTCTTAATTTGGCCAATAATAGGTTGATTTTGGGTTGTTAATACTCGGAAGACCATTTAGATTCGATTTGTTTGAACATCTCGGGGGTCTTCCGCTGGTGTGCGGTTTCGATTGCAGAAGCATATCATTTTGCCATCGAAGGTTTATAAATGATTTTGGCTGAGTTTCTCGAAGTGTGCGTCTTAACACACAGCAGGTGGCTTACCTTTGAAGCTTGTGAATTTCTGATGTGGTCGTACAGTTTTGAACGGAACTAATCATTACGCAAGTTGAATTATAATGGTGAAGAATTAATCATTTATTCAAATCATTACCTGTTCAAACAGAATGGATGGCTGAGTATTTGGTATTAAAACGGATATACGATCGTGACAGCTTTGCTAAACGTTTTCTGTATTGATATTTCAGTTTTTCAGCTTACAGAAAATTGTTTATCTTAACATTCCAATTTTAATTTTTAAAAATAGTTTAAAGTTCGCTTTCGTAACGTGTCAAGAATTTAATCTTGGTTTGTTAGATTAACGGTCAGGTTAGAGCAACCCTATTGATGAAAACGCAGAATTGGTGTATGAGCACATTGAGTTCTAACCGATTTTTCTTTGCTTGCGGAAGGAAGGGGGAAATCTGGAACAGGTCCTTGCAAGTTAGTTTTGGTAGAGCGTAACTATTCATTTTAAGTAGAAATATCTCTTGGGTCTTAAAACGGTAAATTTATATTTCATCTTTTACAGTATCCCTGATTATTTAAGAAAATTTCTCTTGTTTAGATGAACGAGCGGTTTTAAACAAAGTAATCTGAGTACAATCTAAGTTTGAATTATCGAAACTGGCGTGAATACCTTTTCGCTTCCATTTTGAACGCATTAATATGAGTTTTAAACGCATAAAAATCTATTGAGAATTTCCCACAAGGAATTTGTGGTTATGCAGATAGACGTTTCTAATTAATTTGAAAATCTTTATTTTGATTGATTTGCTAATACTTGTCCAGTTCTAGTTATTGTCGTGTTGTGAACTATATTTTCATAGTTATTTTCAGATGAATCGTTATCAGCTAAAGCGGCACATTTCAGTTTCATATTTATTTTAAAAAATCAGACATTAATATGAATAACAAGTAGAAATCATAATGGACCGAATTATATTCTTATTTTTGCTAATTATATGGAAACGAGAGCACTAAGAAATCATAATGGATAAATTTTACAGAAACTAGATATTGAAGGGTCAAGAAAACAAATTTTTTCTTTTTTGTTTCATGTCTGAGTTTATATATTTATTTATTCCTTTTAAATCCTTTAAAAAAACAAACTTAAAGAATTTCTGCATTCCTTTTTTTTTTTCGTGGTGGTGGTCGTGATTATTTCAATTCGTGCGACGAATCTTGAAATAATTGACTTGCTTTGTCAAATTCTAGAAGTTATGTTTTAAATAGGGTGCTTTTACGAGCTGTGGATTTCGATAGAACATATGACCTTTTAATTATTTTTTAAGGAGAAATAAAATAGGAACTTTTTCCAGGTAATTCATTAAATATAAATATCACGGCCTCATTCGTGATCTTTTTGCTATCCAATATTCCCATTCCAGCCACGCTAAAGTTTAAATAAACGATTAACAATTTTCTAACGAGACTGTCTTCCGTTAAACGGGTCGTGAATCTCAAAAGTAAAGCAAACAACATAGGTTATAAAGAGCAATAAAGTCACATTAGCAAGATTTTTAGCTTCTAAATAAAATATAAACGAACTGAAACTACTCATTTAATTCCCATTTAAATCCATTATAATTCTCCGATGTAACTATTAAAAAAAACGAACGATTACTTTGTAATTATCCAATTAAGCATTTCATCCTAAGAACCACCCCTCTCCCCAACACACACACATGCACGAACTAATGGCTATACACCTCTGAGAAACATAATCCAGATAACCCTCTGCCTTTCTGAGAAAAACTGAGCAACAAAGTTCCAGTCCAACCACTCTTGCGTTGAACTTGGAAAATAAAATTCTTCCACGTTGAGTCTTTATGTCGTAAAATGTTAAACGATTCGCCGATTCAAACAATAAGATACATTTTTCTCAAGCCAGTGAATTTTGTCGCAAATTTCTGTTTCGATTTTCTTTTTCCTGCTTCGGTTTTCTCGACGCCCACTTTTGTAACGCATTGCTGGTGAACGTTTGCTGTTCTTGTGTATAATTTACATAATCATTCAGTCGAAATCGGCGAACATTGCTTTTGGGATTAAAGCGTTGACGTTTCAAGCCGCTAAATTAGTTAAGATTATACTTTCCTTTCTTTCATAAGATTCAATATAACATTTTAAAAAGTTTATCTAAATTGTCTTTGTTTTATTCACTAATATTTTATGTAACTAAATTATTTTTAATTATGATCTTTTAATGTTTCAAGAAATGATCCTTAAAAATTTGAATTACTCTTAATCTGCCATTTATAGGGAAAAAATGTTATTTGGATTACAAAGCCATATCTGATGGAAGAAACCCTTTCCACGAATAATCTTTTTTAATATGATTTATGATGCCTTGCATGCTTCGCTTCAATTAATAAATCTCAATATCCTGTTTACAAGTATAGCTAGACAGTTACTCGATTCTTATCTGAATATATAATTTAGAACTAATTTTTAATTGATTAAGGCTTTGAAATTTAACAATAAATAAAACTCTTTATTAAATAAACATCACTTTAGCACGACTAGAGTGTACTGAATTTTATTAAGTTCGTTATTTATTATAATCTTTACCTATTGTTATAAAGATAAAATGTGCAAAACCTGGCATTGAATAGCTTCAGGATTATGAAACTTGTTTACATATAGAGAATATATATATATCAATTATTTTCTGAAGCATACAATATTCCTGACATTTATAATCACTTACCAAATTATTGCCTTTTTTTCAGATTTTAATTACACACCAAATGATGACTTTTCTCCTAGTTAAATTCTGCTTCTTGCTGAAGAGAAAGGACAAATTCTCTTATAAAAGATAGCCTGTCTATGAACCGCAAAACATAGGATAGCTATAACAAAAAAAAAATTCTTAAAAAAGATCACCTATTCCTTTGACCCTGTACGCTTAACTTGTGTCTTCCTTGGGCCATATATCCAATTACTGGACGTACCTGGAATACCGAATCTAAGAAAATATGAGAAGTTGCGCTTTTCATTATTTTTTATGTATTTACCTTCCCCCCTACTTTTTAATTCGCAACTTCATTTGTGCCCTGCTCGCCAAAAAGAGGCGCTTTTGTGTGGCGTTATTTTTGTTTCTGCTCGCTCTTCATCATCGGGAGTGCGTGAAGAACAGCAGTTAGCCAATCGGGGTGCGTGAGGCATTCGAAGAAGGTGAGCGGAACATAAATTTGGCGTCGCGGCAAACCCTTAGCAAAATACAAAAATTCGTATAAATAAATCGCGCCGCGGTTTTTGAAAAAGAGAAGGCTCGTTTGCGCTCTTCGATGGGACTACAATATTTGGCTCCTTATCGTCTTTCTAATCGTGTTGTGAAGAACTATTAATTTACAGCCAATCCAGTGGAGGAAAAATAATTTCGCAAAAGTAGTCAACAGAGAAAAAGGGTAATAATTGAGCAACAAAACAGTTAGGTTTAATAGCCGATTTTTCATAATTTAGTGATGCAGATCGTCCGCGTTGCTTTTCATTTTGTTTTGACTTGTGAAAATTTTGTTTCCTGTTGCTTTCAATTTTATATTATTATTTTATATTAAGCTGGACAATTTTTCATATATTTTTCTTTTCTTTTTATAGATATTAAAGCTCAAAAATAATCTTTCTAAAACGTTTTTAATTGAAGCGATAAATATAATGTAATAAAACCGGAAATTTCCACAGTGCTACGTTGGAAAATTGTAGAGAAAATCAATTTCTTAATTTATACTTCGTTTGTAACCGATTATTGTGACATATGGCAACATAATGTCGATATATCCAACAATAAAAATTGGCTAGAAGACTTCTTTATGCTTTGCAACATGAGATGGGACGGAAAGAAAGAATTCAGCATGAAGAGACTTGGAAACTGAATTGAATCATGTTTCTGTTTTTAATAAGCATGGTTCAAAATTAGATATAGAAACTCTTTTCATGTAAAAATAATGCTCTCTTAAATTTTCTTTCTCTTTCAAGGACATGTTTATCGCCATTCGAATGAAATGTAACGTTAATCAGTTATTATGCACATATTTTTAGAAGGTTGTTTATCTCACTTTTTCACTCCTATCAAAAAATTTTATTATTTTCCTTAATCGTCCCCGCTTATTCTTACGATTAATTTTGTTAAATGAAAAAGATCCTCTAAAAATTACTCTAGTTTTTCCTTTGTATAAATGAAATTATAAGTAGCTTAAAAATGGGAGATATAATTTGAATGTAATTACCAAAAAGATTTATGCTTAATTGTTATTTGTTTTCAGTTTTTTAATTAATCGAGAAGTGATAAATCCCTAATAAATTCCCTAAATTGATAATTCGATTTCGTTTAATGATTCATCCCAATTCTACTCTTTTAACCGCCACTTGGCTCCTTTTACCTAATTTGGCGCCCTTCCTAGGTAGGAAACCCTATCTGCGAAGCCGGAAAATTTTTCATATATTTTTCTTTTCTTTTTATTCCCGAAAACTAAAAATGATTGAGACATAACAACTCAAGCTATCGCAGCGACAGGGCAATTAGAGTGCTTTTACCTGCGGCAGGGGGGAGGATGGGGGGGGGCTGTTCTAGAGGTAGGGTAAGCGATGTGTTGGTAATTGGGTCTCAAAGCGGCCGCAAGAAGATAGTTAGGAGAACGTTTCGGCCAAAAACTACATAAAAGCGAAGCGATTGCGGTTTCTTTGAGGGACCATCCACTGCTTGTACAATCAAGTCGTTTTATATTTATGTATTTTTGCTCTTTCTTTTTGAATGCATCAAAGGTAATAAATGTGATTCAAAACTAATAGAATGATAGTATAATCTTTCAATTTTATGAAATTACGGAAATCAGATTATTTTATTTCGTAGAATACAGATGTTGTTTACGAAATATGATACATTCTGTCTGAAATGTTGGAAGATGCATTGAAAAGACCCGAAACTACCTTGGTTACCCTCTTTTTTCACACCAGTCCAATAGCATAGCATTAAAATGGCCTTAAGTTAATGAGTTTTCACTTTGATAATTGAAAAGTTTAGAAAAATCAATTTTTCATAATCTCTTTTGGATATTTTTCATAGCACACATTTTGTGTAATGCGCGCAACATACTCTTTAAGATGTATACTCATCACTCATAAGATATTCTATTCGTAAATTAACAAACTGTCCAATTATTCCACTAGAAAGTCATTATTTCTTCTTTTTCACAACAAACTAATTATTTAACGCATAATTAGTTTTCAAACTAAAATACTTTATTTTTAACTTATTTTTCTATCTAGTTCTGTAATATTTTTCTTGAATCTCGTGTATTTATATTTCTATTATTATATCTATTATATTATTGTTGTATCTAATATTTTATTTTTATTGTATTTCGTAATTTATTTTATTGTATTTATAGTTTATATATTTTTGAGTTTTTCTTTATGATAATGTTATTTATGCTAATTATTATAAATATTATTTAATATCATCCAACATCACGTTCTAATGCCATATACATATTATAATGTAAAACTATGTTAAAGGCCTAAAAGACCATTTAAACTTTAATATATAAAAATAAGCAGCTGAATGCCGGGAGGAAGAACTAGCGGCCCACAACTAATCGGTGGGGTTGCATGCCTTTGAGATGCAGATTCCTCCCCTCTCACTCATGCTCATCTCAAACGAATAAGAAATCGCAAAGTGATTTCAGATATGTTGGGACATGCTGTGGTGTCTGTCACTGTAGGCCTAGAATTGCACTGAAGTGGAATGTGGAACAGCGATCAGCAAACCTAGTACAGTCCGCAACTTTATAGATCGGACAGTCGCTATAACTCGGGGAGTTATTATAGGATCTTCACAAAACTGTTGTCGATGGAAATATCTCGAAAAGAATATTCCGAATAAACCCGTCTCCTGGAGATATTTCCATAGTCAACAGTTTTGTGAAGATCCGATAACTTCCCGAGTTATAGCGACTGTCCGATCTATAAAGTTGCGGACTGTACTAGGTTTGCCGATAGCTGTTACACATTCCACTCGAGTGCAATTCTAGGCCTACAGTGACAAACACCACAGCATGTCCTCTGTTCAGGACGCCTCTTTTTTTTTCTAAAAAATTGAATTTTTAATTATATTTAATTTTTGAAACTTAATTTCATTATACTATTGCTGTTATAGTTTTTTAATAAAGTTGTGCATCGCATTTTTTTTTAAAAAAGGAATATTTTATGAATATATATATTCTGTTCTTTTTCAATTATAAAATGTAATTAGAAGCAATTTTATATCAAGAATAAAAAATTAATACAATTTCCTGTTAGTCCCAATTATTCCAGGAGAGTTTTCACGACTAGCTCAGCAGCCGTATCAGCAGCAGTTGAAGAAATATTATGCGCCATTTGAAGAAGAGCCAATAACTGAAAATAAGACAGAAGATGAAGTAGGGCAAGAAAATAATCAAAATTCAAAAACCGGTATGAGTAAAATATTTCAATAAAATTTTTCCTCCGTGGCCAAATTTTTGACATGTTCTTGTCGGTTCTCTATTGTCTTCAATAAAAAGGAGTCTTTATGAGTAATTAATGTTTACTTGTAATTCAGAGTATCTATCAAAGGCCTTTTTCAAGCCGAAGTGCCTGAAGCTGACGAACTTGAAATCGTAGAAGATGGAACTACTTTAGTATGTTTTATGTAAGGAAACTGGAAAATCCCCAAATTTTTGCTAATTCAGCAACTTTTTCTGGTGCTTGAAAATGAAGACCACGTTACTCATAAAGTCAAAGCAGAAATGCTCCAGCCGAAGCAGAAGGGGTAATATTCTCAAAAATGAAGTGCCGCAAAAACAGCTAATTTTAAAGGCACGGATAAACCGAATTTATCATTCATATATATTATATTTTAAATTTTTAAAAAATTTTGGTAGAAAATTCAAGTCTATATTAAATAAACAACCAAATATCGAAAATTCCCAGTTTATCAGTCAGTTACATGGATTTGAATTTTCTTCCAGAATTAAAAAAATAATTAATTTATTTTGTAAATATTTATCACTATACAGTTAGCTGCTGCATTTGCACATGCACCGTGTTGGTGTGGGTTATTTCCATTAATTTTCATTAATTTTGGTTTCAAATTTCTTATTGAAAACCATATTAATTCGTATTAAATCTTTATCTTTACATTGTGGTGAAAATGAAATATCGCATTTGTTTCCTTTATGAAATAGGAATAAAATTTTAAAATAGTAAAATATTGGCATGAAAACAATGAATGCGTCATCAGGGAATGAAATTAATGCAAAACGCAATGGGATTTTTCAGCATTTCCATTTCCTAACAAGGTTTTATCTTCCCTCAGCTGGTTTTACCTTTGGTTTGATTTTTTCCTTGTTTTCAATTTACATATATTGTTGATTATGCTATTGATATGAATCTATCTTTAGTTTATGTATATCATGTTTTTAATCTTATCTCTCTCTCTCTGTTATCATTATTGTTATTTTATTTATTATTCTTAGTAACTTTTATTTTTATTGAACTTAGTAATTATATTTCATATTATTATACTGTTAATGTTATTTGCATCAAATATTATAACTGTCATTATCTCCTTAAGATCATCAAATGAATGCCGCACTTGCAAAATCGATTAACTCCACTTTTTGCATTTTTTAAAATTTTAGTGTCAAAGCACTTGATTGACTTCTGTTTATATTCAAAACAAATTTCTCTAATAATAACTATTAACACCACTAAATGACAAAATATTTTTGGCCATTGAATAAATAATAATTGAAAATAATAATTGATTAATAAGATTTCTTATGTAAATCGCTGCTAATTGCATTATTGCGCAATAAAAATTTAGTTAAAAAACTTTTTAATGCAATGGTATTGTCGTAAAAGGTACCACTTTTTCTGTTGTCATTCGTTGTTTTATCCATCTTCTTCTTGGGGTTAAGTAATAATAAGTTATTTATACCCCGACGCCTCCTTAAGAATGATCCCTACGTATGTGAATTTTAAGATTCAGAATTTAATATAAGAAAATATGTAGCAGGTAGACCACTATATCTGAAAAATGTAGACCAGCCTTTATTATATCCAACAGATAGAACTGTGACAAGAGGAAAGATATGATGGACTTGTTGAAATTCATTCCTTCCATTAAACTTGGTTATTATAAAAACTTAAGGAAAAATCGACATGGTGGCAGCTCAAATACAGCTGACGAAGATGACGTCATTTATATTAAATACAAAGTAATAACTGTAACAGAACAGTTATTATTCATTTTTGTTAAAATCTTCAATAAAAATGTATATAATGAAGTTTTTCTGTAAATAAAAAATAATAATTTGAAGATTGAATTTGATTTAATACTTTTCTTTCACTTGCCAAATTGATTAACTCCCTGTAGTAATAATAACGATTTCTCCAAGGATATTCTATCTTATACGTTTTATATGTCGTTAGATAACAGATACATCTGCAGTAATACATTCTACGACGTTTATTTGAATTTATTATTTCAAAGGAATTAAAAAAAAACAATGTATACTATTTTATCACTTCTCTACTTTTTGTTTTATAGAGTTAATCGATTTGGCAAGTGGAGCATTCAAATATCAGAGGTCTTTTTTACTTTGCCTTCGGCCCTGTAAATATTGTAATATAAAACTTTGTTATAGGCCTCAAAGGCCATGTAGATTGTAAAAAAAAAAGTAAGAATATAGAAGTGTCTGAAGATGACACTTAGTCCGATCTGTACTTGCTTAATTCGGCATTCAGTGGTTTATTGGGGAGTTAATCATCTTCCTTATCTTGACAAACTGTCACTCTTTTCATTTTAGTTGAACAGAAGGACATAAACTGAAGACTTCGATTGACATTAAAATGCCAAAAACCAGTCTCTTCGCAACCAACCATCAGGGCTTCCGTGACTTTCCCTGGGGTTGTCCGTCTTACGTGATGGTGTTAGGGCTCACTGGCTTTCGAGGCAGTTCAGGGCCCAAATGAACTTCCAAGAAAGTTCATCTGCTTTTTCTCCCTTTTTTAAAAACTCTTTGGAGGGTGTCCTACCCCCTTTTTGACGGACGATCGCGAGGGCACGCCTACGAGGGGGAGGTTCTGAGGGATTTCCGCGTGCAAAAAAAAAGTCGTCTGGCGGAAACAGCGACACAAAAGATAATTATGCTCGACGCTGCAGAACGCATTTCAAGTAGGGTCTGTGGAAATTCGAGATTCGCAAACAAATGGCGAAAAGAGAGAACGTATTAGATGCGCACAGCAGATAATAGACTGAAAAAGCTTTTATTTTTCAGTTCCGGACCCCTTGAGCCCATGTTCACGAGAGCGAAATCAACACTTTCCGCCTACTTTGGAGAAGAGCGATTAGGAACGTATCACACGTACCAACCGCTCACGTAATCGCTTGTAACTGGAGGCCCTTTTCAAATACCACGGGGTGGGTGGGTGGATGGCTGGCAATGACCTGTTGAATTTCGGAGATGAATGTTTGTCAACCAAAAAGGCATTCGTAATCAGGATGACAGGCAAATATCCAACCAAACAGATCCCTAAATTTTATCAAAAATAATTGAATCTTTTGAGACCTTTCGACAAGAAAAGAATCTTTTAAATTTTCCACTGTTCGGTCGAGCGCCATTTAAAACCCATGCCTGAATCGAATCAAGAAATGCAATCTACGTAGATAGGCGAAGTATAATCTTATGCCAAAAATTCTGTAAAATCGCATTTTGTAAACCTAAGCCAATTTTTCCAACGTATGCCTAAAAAAATGAAAACTTTTATCTTTTATCGATCCTGTTTTTTACTGCGCATTTTAATATTTTTTACCTATATCACCCTCTGCAGGTTGACAATAAGAATCGCATTAATCCAACTTTTCAATTTTTTTACAAGAATTTGTATACTTTTATGGTTGGGAAAACAGATACGATTCTGGATTGTTTTTGGTTCTGAAAGACTTATCGCTATTTTTACACATGCCTAACTTTGCACATAGTTTGTATTTTATCCTCACTTAAATCTTCTAAAATGTACGAAGATGATTTTGCATCCCATTGATCTAATATTGCATGCTCATCGTGTGTTTCTATGCTACCCTTTTCTTTTGATTCCTTTTTATATGCTGTTATTTAATTGAACTCCTTTCATGTTTGTAAGGATGAAGTGCTCTTCCTGATGTGCTAGAATTTTAAAATTTTGCGCTGTTGGATTCTCAAGATAATTCAAAACTTGAAAACTTTTAAAACTTAATTATAAGTTAATTAATTTTAAATTTTGATTTCATATGAAAGGAACCATATGGAAATAAGTTTGAAAACATTGATTGCGTGATTCCGTAACATTTATAATACGTTAAGCACGAAAAGGAAAATAATGAAAGTGAAAAGTTTTTTAAAAAAATACGGCTTTATCAGAAATATGACGATGGAAACAAAATCGTAAAAACGTGAGACGCTAAAAGCAATGTTATAAGGAAATTACGCTATGATGGATATCGTAAGAAAAAAAAATCCAACAGCATGCATTAAAAATCAAATATATATTAAAAATGCGTTTAAAATTGCGATTTACCAAGAGTATTTTTATTAGCACATCATGCCGTTACGATTTTGTTTTGCCCTTCATATTTTTGATGAAACATTTATTTTTTACTTTTTAGTACACTAATAAATGCTTGTTTTTAAAAACTTTATTATTTAAAAATTTCGTACATCAGATTTGATTTTAGTGGCAAAGTGAAAAACTGCAGTTCATTTCGTATTTATGATCAAATCCTTAAATATCTTAAAACATACAGTTATGAGCATTTACAACTATTTCACCTCAAGAAAAATATTGAAAAGTTTTTAAATGGATGTCGCATAGTGAATTAAACTTAATCTTCATACCATGATAGCACAAGAAATTATTAGTTTAGCTGAAAATGGCTTATTTGAAACATAAATATACACAGAATTCTACATACTTCAATTTTGTCTTATGAATGTTTTAAATATCTTTTAGCTTGTATTGATGTTTTCCTTTTCTTCTTGCAGCAAATCCCCAAGGGGCTCGCAAGCAGAGGCGAGAGAGGACTACGTTTAGCAGACAACAGCTCGACATTCTGGAAGCTCTCTTCCAGAAGACTCGCTACCCAGACATCTTCATGAGAGAAGAGGTCGCCAATCAAATTCGTTTGCCGGAATCTCGCGTCCAGGTAATATCTGCATCCATATTTTGAGTTTATCATTCACCAAATTATATATAAGATTTGTAATAAAGTTCCATTTTTATAAACATTCACATGCTGACACAAAATTAAATTTTAAAATCTAATTCATTGCCTGTTCCACACATAGAATTTAAAGATCAGTTGTCTTTGCTGTATTATAATTTCACACTGATGTTGCAGGATCGAAAAAATTTTGTAATTTCTTGTTTAATATTTTCGTTATGTAAAAAAAAAAATGACCAAACATTTTATACAAGTTTTTAGGGTGAATTATAAAAATTTAATCTAGACTGGTCTTCGAATTTTTTTTCTCTAAGATCTGAAAGAATGTCTGGAAAATTATTTGAAAGACATGTTTGAAATTTTTCTTTAAAATGTTTTAATGGATCTCATCTAATAAGCATTAATAAAAAAAAAGTAAAGTTCTTTAGAAAAACATTTTTTTTTATTTAGAAAGTATTTTTAAAGGCATAACATTTACGATCTCAGTAATTGAGATCATGTAGAGAGATATTCAGTTTTCTCTTGGGCATCTCTTAATTATAAAATGTTACTCTGATTTCAGGTCTGGTTCAAGAACCGTCGAGCTAAATGCCGGCAGCAGAGTCAGAATGGTTCCAACAAAAATCGCACCACCAAGAAACAGTCGAAGAGCCCTCCATCCCAAGTAGCTCCTTGCAGCAGTCCTTCAACGTCCCAGTCACATGCCAGCCCTTCCTCAGGAGAATCTGGTTCAAGTCCTGCAGCTACCCTGACTCCACTACCCCAGCGCAGTGGCGAATATAGTCCAACAACTCCAGATCCGATGCTCATGCCCAGTACCTCTACTGCAAGCTGCATGCAGAAAGTCGATCCATTGTCTACTTATCAGTTCAACAGCCCAGTTTACAACACCAACGGATACCTCCAAAACAGCACATACCCTTTTCCATACGATTACTACAACACACCTCTGGGACACGCGTACCCGTCTCACTCGATGACGTCCAGTCACCACCAAACAGTGTCGCCTCCAGTTCAGCCAACACCTCAGTGTCTGGGCACACCGAGGGACATGGGTGGCTACAACACCTATCCAACACTTCCTCGCAGTGATTATACAGAACTTCCAGATTCGAAGAATATGAAATTCCAGAATCTGTAGAAGTTCATATAATTCCTATGCAGTACAGTGACCTAATCAAACTCTAACTTAACAAGGCAGCCGAGAATTCTAATTCTTGAACTATGGCATTAACCAGCAATGTATCGGAGTTAACTACAAACTGATTTTTTCTACTTATTCAAAACAACGTTTCTGAATTGAAGTTATGACTGATAAGATGGAGCACCTGCTGTCCGTTTTTGTTGGAAAAAGGTATTGGTAAAGACGAGTAATAATTGTCCATTATAAGTCTATTACGAATACTTTTTTACACCGAAAAGTTTTTAAGTGAGATTTTAAAGTAATATTTTTTAAAATTAACTTAAAATAATAGTAATATTTTAAAAATTATGAAATTAAAATTATTTAATTTATCAAGGCAGCCATTAATATGTTGCCTATAAGCCAATGTATTTATGTCTGATAAAATGGAATATTACTATCTGTTTCTGTTGGAGAAAAGTATTGTAATAGCAAGTAATGCTGTCCATTATAAGTCTATTATGAATACTCTTTTTGCATCAAAAAGTGTTTAAGTAAGTGAGATTTTGATGTAGCACTTTTTAAAAATTTAAGTTGATAAATGTTTGTAGACAAAGTATATTTATAAGTTAAGACGAATGAAATAAAAAGTCGCTCATAATTGTCATAAGTTATCGTATTTATATTTAATACAGTGAAACCTCTTCGAACGGCCACCCCTCTTAACGGCCAATTTTTCGTGGCACGGATTTTTCGGCCCATAGACCTAATGTTAAAATAACCCCTAGCGACGGCCACCCAACTCCTCTGAACGGCCGCCGGGTGGGTTTGCCCATCCCATTTGACAAACGTACAGGTTAGAGATTTACTTTTTAGACTGAAAAACGAACTTGAAAAAATGGTTTTTTCCGAGAAGGGTAAAAACTTAAAACAGTCACAAATTGTATCCTTTCTTCAAAAAATGCAAAAAGTTATTAAATGAAGTACTATTTTCTCTTTAGATAAGTCTCAAACTTCATTTTAAATAAGAAATGTGTGTCAGACTTGTTTATATTATGTATTATAGCAATTATCTTGTAATTGTAACGGAAACCCTTCAGAGCGGCCACCCCCTCTGAGCGGCCAATTTTTCTCGGAACAGAAGGGTGGCCGCTCAGAGAGGTTTCACTGTACGAATAAAAAGTGAATCTCATTTTTAATTTGAATCTTCATAGTTTCGTTATCAGTTTTAATGCAAATTATATTCTTCGTTTAACTAATTAGAAAGGATAACGTTATTTGCAAGTATTGTATTTGCGGTAAAACGATATTCTCAGCTACTGTACCTACGAATACGGTTTTGTAGGTAGTACACCTACAGATGAAGTGCTATTTAGAGGCTCTATGCATTCGATTCAAATAAATTTTGTTTTCTCTTGGAGTTATTTATATTTCCTCAAAAGGAAAATTACTTTAAAAAAATTTAGTACGTTTACAAGTTTGGGGAGGGGGGAGGAATTAGAATAGGAGATATTTTAAATGTCTGATATTAAACTAGATATGGAAAAAGCCGAATATCGAATAAAATATTAAATTCTATACACATAACTTTAAAGAATGTTACTGATAAGCACGCCATGGGCTGTTTTCCCTTTTTGGTTGTATAACATCTTTTGGAGAATATAAATTCCGGATAATCCTTTTTAACGTTTTTCAGTAGGTACAGTATCTCCAAATAGTGTTTTATGCGTAGGGACCGTATCCACAAGTAACCACTTCCAGATAGAAAACTCATCTTTAAACCTAGTATTATTAACTATGGATTTCAGGCAGGTTTCGTGAAAAGATTACCATTATTATTTCATCTTCATATTTATAATTATTCATAGTTTTCTGTTTTTATTCAGAATCTTAAATTATTAAAAGTTCGTTAACTTTTACTGAAAATTTTGGAGAACTGAAAATTTCACTGATCTTTAATTCAAAATTTGAAATTGTGATCTTCTCCATTTTAATTTGGAATTTCAAATCTGTTGAAATTTATTCATTTTAGTTTAAAACTTCATCTCGTTCAAAATTTTATGTTTTAATTCAAATTTACCTCTTCTTCAAAATTTGAGATTGTTTTATTTATTTTTTATACCGTTTTGATTCGGAGTTTGAGATAAATTGAAAATTTATCTATATTAGTTCAAAATTTAATCAATTTTATCCCCTTAAATGCAAAACTATGACATACTCAAAATCTTGTTCACTTAAATGCGTTAATTTCGTATCAGTTAAAGTTTATCCGTTTAATTACAAATTGCACAAAATTTGTAGAATTTAACTCAAAATTCCAAATTATTTGGAAATGTTAGTCAGTTTTATTTATTTTAATTCAAAATTTCAAATGATAGAAATTTTTTCCATCTACAATACAAAATTTCCGATTAATTGAAATTCTTATTAGTTTTTATTTAAAATGTCAAATTACTCACAATTTTATTCAGTTCAGTTTATTTTCTTATATATCGAAATCTTTATTACTTTCAATATAATCTTATCAATTATTGAAAATTATTGCGTGTTCATTAGCCACAATATTCCATTAGGGAAGAAACGATTCTTCTCTAATGAATTCTTCTGAGCAATTCTTCTCTCTGATTCACGAGACAGATTTTTTCGAAAGCAGAAATATGCACTCGCCTTCATGCAGAAAGAAAGACATTCACATTCATACCTCGTAAAACATTCCTGTTTAAATGAGAAATGTCTCACGAGGTATTATTTATATTTTAAATTTAACTTTTCAAATTGCTATCGTTTATTTTATTATAAACTTTCTAACTTATTTAAAATTTTATTCGTTTCAGTACGAACTTTAAATTATTCAAAATTTCGTATGCATTAATCAAATTATTTCATTAGGTTAGAGACAATGATCCATGAGACAAATTTTTAAGAGAGCAGAAACATACGCATATTTTCATACAAAAAAAAAAATTCACATTCATATCTCGTGAAATATCCCTCTTTTAAACGCGATGTTTCACAAGTCTCTGAATGTGAAACTTTTATATATTAAAGTTAACTTCAGATTGCTGTCCAGTGTAACTTTTATAACATTTGCAACTTTCTTCACACTCTCGTCATACATTTCTACGAATAAGTCATTTCATTAAGAACAAGTCAAACCTTGCACGACGATACATGTGTTCAAGATTAGATGTAACCATGCTACATTTTTTTTCCGAATAAGATCACTGTATAACTGCTTCATTAATAAATAAAACGTGAAAAATATTCCTTCCTGGTTGTTGTTTTTTTTACGAAGTCGAACTATTTTTTTGCCTTAGTACAGGACTCTATCTTGAGTTTTTATTCAAATTTTAGCATTGGTCATTGACTAGTGTCTACATCCATAACAGCTGTCAACGAGATTAAATCCGACAAGAATGCAGAAGTTAATGAACTTTTGTGATAAGATATATACTTTTTATTGATAAGTTGCAAGAAAACTTTGAATTTTAAAAAGCAAAAGAATCTGAGTTTTATGCAGATAAATTTTGGAGAACTTGGTCGTCTGAAGTTTATTAATAATATATATTCAAAAAAGCGCTGAAATTATCGCATACGAGAATACTAGAAATTCAGTTCTGAAGGTGATATTTTAGTTCAAGAGGAAAGCTCTTCAATACACAATATGATTTATTTGAGTATAATGCAGGCTATTTCTTCCTCTATATTCAAATATAACGCTTTGCATTATATCCAAAAACTTGCAAAGGAAAATGTCCAGCTTTATGTTCAGTAACAATATTAATTATTGAAACTAGTCACCACCGAGTTGTCGCCGTTATTTACCATTTATCAATCGGAGAGTTTTAAATAATACATTGACCCCTTAAGTCTCGCGCCCGTCATATTGACGCGCATCGAATTATCGCATTTTTAGGCTTATAAACTAAAATTTAATCATTAATTAGCTTTATAATTTGACAAAATTACGTAGAATCCATAAGCATCTCAAGTATTCTATGCCTTCTTAGATGAAAGAAAACGCCAATACCTTTCCAAAACAGGAGGGGGGAAATTGCGACCCTTAAGGGATTATACCTGGATTCTAGAAACAAGAATGTCAAAAGAAACAGAATTTCTATTTAATGAATTTTAGATAAATGTCTCCTTTTAAAATTACATCAGGATCCGTTACATTAACCTGCTCTCCAAATCTTTGCATCTTGCTTGATTCCATGTGTAGCACATGTTGGGACGAGTTCGTCCGAAAGCTAATTTTGCAAATTAAACCTCGTTTATCGTTTTTTAGTATGAACTATTTTCTGATAATTAAAAACCTGTAAAATCGGGACTAAAGCTGGACATTTTTTAAAGTCAAAAATTGGGAATTTCCCTGTTCATCCGAAATATCTGGTCACTACATTAACTCCCACAAAACCCTGAGGACCTTCAAACACCGACAGATACAAAGCATACTAAACTCACATACACGAAGAATCTTCGGTGGAATCGGATTTTTTAATCCGCATACTTTGACTTCAGTGCCCAGACTCCGGCTTCAGACCACTGCGGTCCAGAACAACTAGGAATGTCTGGAGATATCAATATGCTTTTTAACTAAAAGCGGAAGTTTAATTTTTTAAATATTCGAGGCATCGGACATTTGAACTTATTCAGCATGAATATCCAGGAATTAGAGACTAAGAGTACAAGTCCTATTCTAAAAGTATCTAAACATCTTCCATAATTACGTTATGTTGAGAGATAAACAGCTACCACCAGCAGTTACAAATTATTGCAATTCTCATGAAGCTCTTTCGCAGTAAAATGATTGTCAGAATTTATTACGGTAAAGATTCTTTGCGACATTTAAAAAATCAATAAGAATGGATTAGTGAAACACAGCTGATCCTTATGTACGACACTTAACTGTGCATTAAAATAATATTTTGTAATATGTAGTTTCAATACTTTTCTACTCTCGATTCTATACTTCAAGTTTGTTCGGAGATATGTTTATTATGGCAATACAGAAGAACCTCGGGAATCCGAACACCAGGAATCCGAAATTTCGGATAATCCGAACATCTTTTCTGAATTCTCTGGAAATTTTGTATTAAAAAATGAATGAAAAACAGCAATTACGAATCAGAAACAAATCTAATGCGTATTCCTAACTTAAAAGAAACATTTGAATTAGTATTTAAGAATGAATACAACGCCGATTATCTTCCTGTATCATAAGTAATTAAGCCTGATTGACTCTTTCCGTACTCTTCACAGAGAAGCCAAAGGCAATACTCTATTGAATTTGGTATATCAAGAGTATTTTATCGAATTTTCCGTACAATCCGAACGGAGGTCTGCCCCGATTAGTTGGGATTCCCGAGTTTCCACTGTATTATAGTTACTAGGTACTTTCACTTTTTAATTTAATCCCACTAACAAATAATTAAAATAAGATAAGCAATTAAAAATTACTTTTTAGTTAATTGAGATTTTCAAATTTCATCATTAAAATCATTTTTTACTTCTCCATTGTGAGAAAATTCGACTATTCATGTATTATACTCTCTGTACATATGCAAATTAAATCCGCGCATTGCTCTTAGCGTCGCAGTTTTTGTTAAATTTTAGTTCTGTTTTTACAAATTAAAACATGATATTCTCATACTGCAGCTATTTTAAATAAACTGCGATACAATTTCATAGTTTGGATTTCCATTTTTTTTCAATTGTAAATAAGTATGATATAGTTTTATGTGTACCTGTTTGCAAAATGTGAAGCAAATATGGTAAATGTTTTGTTTCGTTTAGATTTTACAGAAAGATATTTTTAAATGAGATCTACAAAATATAGCTGATATAAGTTATTTTCAAATGCATGTTGACCAATTTGATACAAATTTCATGAACTGTTATTGATATTGGCTACATCAAAATATCTGTATCAAAGACTGTTATTGATAATAGCTGTATCAAAATAGCTTCTTCAAAGACGGTTATTGATACTGCATCAAAATAGAATTTGTTGCAAATATATTACGAGAAATGTCACTGTGCTTTTGTGTGCAATCAAAAGCTAAAATTTCTTATTTATTCTTTAAGTATTGTCAGTGCTATTGTGTATTTAATGAAAGTTCGCGTTACCAAAAATATCAGTTTGGCCTTCACTTAAGTAATTCTGAATTGTATATTACAAATTAAATTGTATTGTAAGAATGTGACAATTGTTTTAAAAAATATAAGTTTATAATTCAGAGTATTTGTTGTTTTGTTTATTCATACACACATACATAACAGCAATAAAGACGAGAATAGTCTTTTTTAAAATCTCTTATAAGCAATAGATTTTACTTGAACATAACAGGAGAAAAATTAAATTTAAGAACTTTATTGCCAAAAAGAGATGAAATAAAATTACTCAATTACTTCAGCAAAAATTTACAATACGATTTAAAAAAATTAATTGCAAGTAAAGAAGGATTATCACTGTTTTCAAAATAAACAGAAGTTAATTGCTCACCTCTCGCGTTTCGCACTCCTCTTGAACCGAGATAAACTCTCCGACAGTACTTAGCTGACATATTCCTAATAGTCTGTCGCAAAATCCTCTAACGTTGCCATGGTTTGAGTTATCAAGATGTTACTCAACATTTGACACTTTTCTTCAGTTGCCAACTTTTCAAGCTGGTTTGCAAATGAACTCAAAATCCTAGCTCTGCGTTGAATGTTAGCATGATTGCAAAAGTAACACAAGATATGAGCGGTCTGCAACAAAAAAAAAATCAAATAATTTCGGAGGGGGGGGGAATGGAAAGCATTTAACTACATATTCAAACAAATGCTTGCAAGTATTTATGAAATGTCGGAACAATACGTGATGAACAAATATATATATATATAATCTAATCTAATCTAATCTCGTAGGAAAAGAACATAACTCATCATAGAATTTGAAAAGTAAAATCCATAAAATGAATTATTAAGTGGTAAATCTTAAACCTTTAATATTTCGTTATTTCGAGAATAAATGAATAATTCACCTGATAGGTTTCACATAACTGCCTTAAATTTTCATTCATTTGCTTCATACTCTTCATGCCCATCCAACTGATTAACGATATCTGTGATTCGATGCGCAGAGGTATGGACTCATTGGCGTAGCTGCAACATTTGCCCGGGCGAATTTGCAACATGCCGCCCTTTCCTTTTAAGCTAAATAGGGTATATAATCCTCAAAATAAAAAAAAATTACAGGGGGAAAATATAGGGTGTCCGAAAATTGTTGAAAATATTTCAAAAATTAATAATAAATAAAACTAATAATGTTACAACTACGGTATTTGATTTTTTAAAAATGAGAGCGCATTTTAAACAGTTTTTTTTTTTTCAGGCAGGTGACGCGCCGTTACGGTGGTCAGGGTGGTCGTAAATTACTGGAAATCTCCAATTTTCGAAAGCCATTATCTACGAAAATATTAAAGCTAGAAGAAAAATAAAAGCATATATTTGTAGGAAACTTTAAGCTCTTTAATTTGTTAAAACAATTGTAATTCCAAAACTGAATAGTTTTCGAGATATTCAAGAAAAACTAGAAAAGGAAATCAGAAAACGTGCATCGGCTTCTGCTGATCGGTAGCCACAGAGAATGGAAACTCTCTCTGTACAGAACGTCGTAATGGTACGTCACCTATCTCACAAAAAAACTTTATTTTCTCTCTCATTTAAAAAAAAAACTGCTGTTGTGACATTATTACTTTTTTTATTATCAATTTTTGAAATGTGCCAACAATTCTCGGACACCCTGTACTTTATTAATCGTTTCACGCCCTCGATCCCTGCAGATAGGTGGCAAAATCGCGCGTCCACCACTATTCTTTCTTTCACATATCGGCAATGTACCGACGAAAGGCGAATAATACGAATTAATTACATTTGCCATTTTTTATGAACAGAATGACTGAGATAGTGCCACTTCTCTTCTTGGTTATAAAATTTTATCATGCATGTCTGATTCTGTCGCCCCTTTCGAAGCGCCGCCCGGGGAGGACCGCCCTCTCCGCCCCACTTTAGCTACGTCACTGTATGGATTGGTATTCTTCACTGCTGAAATGCGATGCGAAGAACTGACCTTAGTGTTTCAGAGTTTTGCGAGACATATATAACAAATGAAATAGCCCATGTGTGAATAGCATCCCTTCAAAATTTTATAAATTAAGCTGTAGCTTTGTTTTCAGCTTACTTCAGAACCATATGCGACTCGCGAGTAGCAGTTTACCGACTCGTGCCTTAGAAGAACTAGATTAGACAAGAATGGATTAGTAAAGCAACGAATTTACTTTCGGAAAGATTAAAAAATATCGCAAAACCAGTGAAAATCCTGACTGCAAAAAGTTTTCTACATAACATTACATACCAAGCTTTAGTTTATCGGAAGTGGCATTCGTTATTTACAGTAGCAAAGAAATCTAACCAAAAGATTATATAATTCAAAATTAGAAACTTTAAACCAGCATAATCCAGTAAATATTCATTTTCGAATAGGTATTGCAGTCTTACTAACATTACTGGAAATAAAAGAGAAAACGACTGGATGAAAAGAGAAGATGAATACAAAAATGAACGAATTAAGTTTAGTTAGGTGAAGTTTTGTTTGCTATCTAAAAAGCTAAGGTAAAAGAACTTATAAAGGGAAGAAATCAATAAGATCTTGTGACTGTAGATCATTTTTTTTAATAATTTATTTTTATTCACTATCACAACTCTGGTCGACTTTATTTAGAATATTTCCACGTCATAAATCCATATTTTAAAATTTTTCAAATGAAACTATATTGAAATCTTGAAAAAACCTTTTATCGAGAGAACATTTTCATTTATTCATAACAAATGTCATAAATTTGAATATCATATTTTCTTTTCCGTTTCATACAAGGAATGGAGTGATAACCGCTGAAACATTTCTAATTTATCATAGCAGCCGAAGAATCTAAGATACTAAAAAGATATACTATATTTCTTGAAATGATTTTATTCCTCAAACTCAAACCACACAAAAGAACCTGACTCTCTAATTATAAAATATAGTTTCAAGTACAAACGGTAAAATATTATAGGATCCTTAATTTATAGACTCGTCTGCACGTTTCCCGCGGTTTACATCCGTAGTGCGGATTTTAAAAAATTGGCATTAAAAGAAGCATATCGTCGTCGTTCAGGAAGAAGTCAATAAGTCCACAAAAACCTTTTGCCTTTAACCTTTACCTTAATAAAATCCTTCAATTATTATTTGCAATGAATTATTACGTAAAAGAAACTAAAGTCAACCATAGTTTCTAGAAATCTGTAAAATAATTTTTACTATTTATCTTAACGATTTAATTAAGGAATTAATTAAGTTTAAACTGATCACATCTAAAAACTTTTTGGGCTTCGTGACTTTTGCCTGAACGACTACTGCTAACTTAATGTTTATTTAGTCATTTATTTCTTTTTTGTGCGGAATTTTATTCGACACGAAGTGAAGTAATATATGAACATACAAAACAAAGTGAAGGCATTTCTGTTGGCATTTTCTGTTTATTTCATCACAGCAAATTTGTACTCCTTTATATATATATATATATATATATATATATATATATATATATATATATACAGTAGAACCCCGCTAATCCGATTTTATTTTCGAAAATTATATGTAATTTCATAGATTACATGAAAAGATTTAAATATACATAATGAAAACAAAAAAGTACCTTTCAGCATGCATATTTTTGTACACATTGAAGACACTAATGCAATTCTCCGTAAGATAAGGTCACTTCATACAGGAGCACAACCATTATTGTAATGAAAAGGTGAGACATATTGTTGCAAAGATGCAATGTCGCTTTCCTGCCTCGCTAGTCTTATAGTTGGGCAGAGAGTTTTACAGGGGTAAGTATGGAGTGACGGGCATCGGCCTTTCCAGGACCCTGACCTTGGCGACAAATAGATGATTCCAGAAAATGCGACCCTTTTCTCGATATCTCTATTAGGAAAGGGAATACGCTTGAATATACGAGAAAACTCCATGTGACGTCACGGCCTGTCGGAGAAAGTATATAAGGACCTCGCCTGGATCAGAGGCAGTAGCGTTGATCCATTGGGAATCCTTTAGAGTTTCGTCTGCTGTGCGAGCTAGGAAGTTGGTGAGCTGAGCGCTATTGAAAGTGCAGTTATTGTCGTTACTAGTTATTTGCTGACTGTTTGTGTTGTTAAATATCAAAGTGCTGAACTGTTATTACCTGTGAATTGTTGTCTGTTTACATTGCTAATCTGTGCAAGAACTATTGTTTCCTGTACCTGTGCTACGTGTTTTCCTGCATATTTGTGAATAAACCTTCATTCTCCATTATCCTGCGTGTTGAGCTGTTTAAACCATACACTCACAGAAAGACTTTTGTACCAATATTCTCTTTCTATTGCTTTCGAATGAAAGAATTCAAGAGATAATATTACTGAATACTTATAACTTCCATTTTTTTAGCACGCATCTTTTTCTTTTCTATTTTTATCGGAATTTTGGGTAATCCGAATTTTTTGTAATCCGCACAGGCACCGGTCCCAATTAGTTCGGATTAGCGGGGTTCTACTGTATATATATATAACTTGTTATATATGAACATACAAAACAAAGTGAACAAGATATCTCAAAATGCAATTCAAAAACTAAAAATGTA
Organism: Araneus ventricosus; assembly: GCA_013235015.1. Classification (NCBI taxonomy): domain Eukaryota; kingdom Metazoa; phylum Arthropoda; class Arachnida; order Araneae; family Araneidae; genus Araneus; species Araneus ventricosus. The sequence goes on along the minus strand of BGPR01002450.1, from coordinate 142,391 downwards.
TTAATTAAACAAAATAACCAAAGCTAAAATAAAATCTAAAAAATTGAAAATACTATATTTACTAAAAAGAGCAAAAGGTAAGTTTAAACATTTAAATGTTAACATGTAAATGAACTCTGTTGCTATCAAAACTATTGAAAAAGGCAATCCAAATATATGGAGTTTTCAACAATTAAATTAGTAGCTTGGCTATATAAATATTATATAATATCCACGTGCTACTGAAGAGTTCTGCTTTATGACACAATTAAATTTACGTTTTCTTTATAACGTCAGAGACCTTCTGTATTCTTCGTAGATACGGACTGATTAAATCTGTTGATTCTTATTCATTGCGTTTTGAAAAAAATCTATTATAAACCATTTCTTATGCCTCCGATTTGAATAAGTAATGAATATAAGTGACTCATACTACCATTTGATATTAAAACGGAATTATAAATTCCATATAAAGCGAAAGTTATATGGGACTATTGACATATAGATTTAAATAACTTCAACCATGGCTATTTTTAATCGCTATTTATATACAAACCTTGCGGTTAAATCCAAAAACTTTTGTAACGAAGTGAATTGCCACTATACTTTATAATAGTAGAATTATATTTTAAAGGCTACTTTATAAAAGTATAGCATAGTTGACATAAAAACTTTATAATACAATACACTGAAATGCTTCTTAAATAGCTTAGTCACTGTAACCGGTGTATGGTGTGGAATAATGGAGGCGCGATTTCTATGTTGCCAGAGCCAAGAAACTAAACTCTGTGGTTCAATTATTTCAATGTCCCGTTTTGAAGCAACACAAAAATTAGTTTTATGACAAATCTCGCAATTTTGAACCATTATCAGATGACGAACAACACCTAAGAGGGCATCTTCTCCTCACACAGGCATGAAGACGTTTAAACCTGCACGTCAGATTTCACGTTCAATAGGTCCACGGACGGAATTGGGTTTTGAGCCCGTAACCCTGCGCTTCCAAAGACGAGACCACAGCAGTCCCCGAGTTAATATCGTAGACACACAATTTCCATGGTTTATATTTAATATGCTACAAAATATTTTATATGAGTAATTTGTTTAGTAAAAATTACAAAAAGCGATTAGCAGAAATCCATGAAATAAACTTTCAAAGTCTGTAGCAATAAAAAAAAATGTCCCATTAAATCATTACTAATATAATAGCCCAGATCTGTCTCTCACTGATCCGGTAACGTTCTGACGTCACCAACAATAAAATTGGCGCCATAGCACTGCGAGACGTTAAACAGTATTATTTCATTTTTAGAGCACCTAAGTTGCAATAATTTTAAATTTAAAAAGGTAATTGTCGTTCTAATTTCAAATTTAATAGCTCTAAAATAGTGAAATAAAATTTGTTATCGATTGATATAAAATTTATATCGCTATGGTCAATAGTTCCCGAGAAATTTTAAACTATATTAATCATATATTTCAAATTAATTACCGTTTTTCAATAGAAAGTAGTAAATCACGTCAGTGATATATCATGCGCGTGATATAGTTTGGACGGCACGATGAATCTGATTATTTATTGCAATCGTGATGATATAATTTGAAAATATTTTTTGCAACGTCTGACAAGCAGAAAAGTGCTTTGTTTTGATTAGACATATGAAGTACAAGGAAAATTGTTAAACAAAGAAAAATACTTCATACGGAATGTTGTTTACCAAGAGGTATTTTTGAATAAGCAAATAATGTAAATAATACGTAAATAAAAAAATATTTCCTGTCATAAAACATATGTTTATTTTATTTGTTTTCAATCAATGCTAAACATTTCTCTCGCATATATATCTATTAAACACGCCAAATTTGACGGGGAATATCTCGAATGAAGAGGCAATTTGAACCCTTCATACTATGACGGGTGATTTTCGAGTTACTTAATACTTATAAAAGAGCAAGCTATATCTGCTACTCAGTGGAGTAGCGAAGGTAAGTGGCGCCCGGGTCATAATATGATATTTTCGCCCCGCCCCTCATCATCAGTGACTTAGTGTGTGTAAACGGCGCCCGAGGCCTGATATTTTTTCGCCCCCTCATTGTGTTCGATATTAATATGTGCCATAAACACATTAACGTTTTGTGACCATGGCCAGTAGCGTAGCCAAGGTAATATTTTTAGGAATATAATGTAAGAAATATAATAATTGTTTTTATCGAGATCGTCATCAGTGACTTAACCCTCTGACTGCATAATTTTTTTTTTGAAACACTATTTAGATGCAACGTTTTAAAACATGTTCAAATACCGTTGAACCAAGCTAATTGTTATTTACATACAGGGCTTTATTAGTATAACATGGTTCAACGTTTTAAAAGTACTAAGTAAGCCCATTAGCTTGCGAAAATCGCAGGATGCAGCAGAACTCAGACCAACTTCCAACCCGCGGGAAATCGCGGGATATTCAGTGAGGGTTAACAAAAGTAAACGGTGTTATTTTTTATGCTCCTTCAACATATTTTGCTTTGAAAATGGCATTTAAAAAGTGGCTTTTTGACTCCATTGCGCCCCTTAAAACTGGCGCCCGGGGCATCTATGCCCTCCTTGCCCCAAGTTAACAACGCCTCTGCTGTTACTGAACTGGTTACACATGTATGGACATTAATTGAATTTTCTCAACGATGAAAGCGCCTTTCGCAGGAGTCCAAAAGTTTACCATTCACTCAGATCATACTTTTGTCAGCTGGCGAAGTGGAATTCAGCATCATTTATAAAAGTCATAAAGACATTATCTTTCTCTAAAAGCGTTTAACAGCCTTTTATCCCGCCTGGAATTCGGCAGGCAAATCTGAATATCTTCACGATGATTTTTATAAGAGCTTCGCCTTCGTCGTGTGTTCTTCTTCCATGTGATTAGAATCGTAGTTCGGCATCATTAGACAGAGGCATCATTTTGTCTCACCAAAACCACTGAACTCCGAAACTCATGCTTATCAGACCTCCAAAATGGCTTAACTAAAGGACGCCGGAGGCTCCGAAAGATCATTTGTTTCAGAATTCGCCCCGACTCTTCGAGGATCTCGGTTTGGGAATAAACTCGGAATAAACTGGAAGAGGGCAAAAACGTTATCAGCAAACATTCACAGACAAACGACATAAAGCGTTAAGCGGTCACATGCTCCTCATCCCCGAAAAGAAATGTAATAACAATCAGATGCGAATCAGTTTTTACCTCTATACAATGTTTGCAGGAATTTGGGATTAATCCATAATTTGTCATGCTCAACTAGCCTTGACTAGAACTGTGGTGGTCAAAGAATGTAATCACCCACTTCCTACCTTTGGGAAGAAACTGTTAGAAGGCCAACCAGTTAATCAGTCAACAGCAACTCAGCGGATTAAGTTAGATTTGTCATCAGAATACATGAGGTTACCATTTATAAATATTTGCTTTATTATTTTCTGTTAGTGACATTTATTGTGAAGATAGGAATGAAATTTCTGATGTTCGTTAGGATTTCTTTAACAGTATTTATCTATTTAAGGAAAATGCATTCGACACGAGCTCAAATTACAGTGCAACATGATACAAAATAAGCATCAATCAAATAAAGCTATAAATACTATAAAACAGTACGATAAAACACGGCAAAAAGATTAAAAGTTGATCACGCTTATCTTAAAATCATCAAAAGTTGTAAATAAAAATATTAAAAAACATATTAAAAATATTAAGGTTTTCAAGAAAATGTGTTAAAAGTTTTATTAAATTTATATAAAGAGCAATTACGTTGTAATTTAACAAACACTTTCTCAAACAGACTCCTGTCTCTGAAAGTTTTGCTCCATCCAGCAAAATGAATACTGGTGTCTATTCCAGGGCAACCAGTCCTATGATGGGTGATTTTGTGATAAATTTCATCTAAGAAAGATCTCTTAGAGGTTTCAATTTATGAGCATCAAACTTTATTGAATAATATTTTGAGTGTTGTTGCCTGCTAAATTTCAATTTAAACTGACATGTTTCAAGAAATGAATAATCCACAATGAAAGCATATTTTTAACTTTTAAATAAACATAATGAAGTTATAACATTAATAATAATACAATGGGTAAGATGCACTTTTTTCTTCACTGTCGAAATTTATATAGAGTTGCGTATCAAAAGGTAATAGCAATTCTTTGAAATGAAATGCCTAAAACTTATGCAGTTGTATAACTCTTTTTTGTTTCTTTTTCATTGTTTTTTCCTACAAATCTACGCGCGAATCGTCAGTTATTTTTGAATTCTATTGAATTTTCACATTCTTGCTCAAGTGGCGAGGTTATATACAGGATGATTGAGAAGTCTGGAGCAACTTCAAAAATCAATGATTCGCAAACGAATGAAGATAGAAAAGTATCGAGGGCAGTACAAGGTTGAAGGAAACTGGATTTTTTTGTCATGAAATTAGAATTTATTGATAGCATAGCTTAAAATTTAAATCAAAATATAGTTCTACAGATAGTGGAGCGATGCAAAACGTAGAATAAGATACTGGTTTGGAATAACATCTCTTCTAGTCATGTTCTGTTATATTCCAATAAATGATGCTTAACCCTTTCTTTGTCGGATTTTTGTTTCGAATCTCCTACAAAATGATTATGTTTTCCATTCAAAGCGGGAAATCTTACCGCTGAAACATGAAGAATGTAGGACTATTTGCGCCATTTCTTAGCAATGTTCAGAAATACAAAAAATAATCTCGGAATATAACGAGACGTGTAAATAACGGCGAATTCACTTTTAAGGATGCAATTTTCCTTTTCGTCGCATGACATGCGACGCCGACAAAGAAGGGGTTAATGCTGTGCAAAAGTGTGGTTCCTTGACTGACAGCTGAGCTCCTGAATCGAGGACGACACACTGCACATTTGTAATCCATTACTCGATCAGTTTCTTATCATGGCACCACCAACTGTAGAACAATATGGGGATTTAAATTATAAATTATGCGACCAATAAATTCTAGTTTTTATGACGAAAAATATACGGTTCCATTTCCAACTTTTTTGGTTAGAAGGTATCTTTTAATCTTTATTATTTTGAAAATTATTGATTTTTAAAATTGCTCTGGATTTCCCAATAGCCCTGTATATTTAATCTAACAGCCTTTGAAAATGCAGTTTAATCATCTTCAAAACATGTGACTGGGGATTCAGATTAGTTAGGTTAACATTACACTTTGAAGCTTCACAAGGGTTATATTGGGACTGGCCTTATCATTTTGAACTATAGTCAGAAGGCCAGAACGACACCTGAATAAATATTCACCCCTCTCCGAATATTCTGCATTACGCCAACGAAAGGACGTTTGACCCCGACGAATCTATTCACAAAGGGCCCGCATACACTGAGGATCTATGGCCGAATCGGGTCTAGAACTTAGTGGGATAGTGAGAGTAAGTGGGGTCATAATATAATTTTTTCGGCCCCCCCCCCCCGGTCATCAGCAGTCACTAACTTGTATAAACGGCGCCAAGTGCATAGAATTTTTTCCTCCCTTAATCGCATTCGACTTTAAAAAATGACAGAAATGCATTAACGTTTTGTCACCTGAATAGTGACGTAGCGAGAGGAAGTGGCGCCCGGAAAATAATATGATTTTTTTTCTATACCTATCGTCATCAGTGGCTTAACAAGCCATATACAGCGCCAGGGGTATGGTATTATTTTCACCCCCCTTCGTCATATTTTGCTTTAAAAATGGCATAAACGCTGTGACGTTGACTCAAGGCGCCCCCTAAAACTGGCTCCCGGGGCGTAGAATTTTTTCGTCCCTTAATCGCATTCGACTTTAAAAAATGACAGAAACGCATTAACGTTTTGTCACCTGACCAGTGACGTAGCGAGAGGAAGTGGCGCCAGGAAAATAATATGAATTTCTTCTATCCCTGTCGTCATCAGTGGCTTAACAATCCATATATAGCGCCAGGGGTATGGTATTATTTTCCCACTCCTACGTCATATTTTGCTTTAAAAATTGCATAAACGTCGTGACGTTGTGACTCAAGGCGCCCCCTAAAACTGGCTCCCAGGGCATAGAGTTTTTTCGCCCCTTAATCGCATTCGACTTTAAAAAGTGACAGAAATGCATTAACGTTTTGTCACCTGACCAGTGACGTAGCGAGAGGAAGTGGCGCCAGGAAAATAATATGAATTTCTTCTATCCCTGTCGTCATCAGTGGCTTAACAATCCATATACAGTGCCAGGGGTATGATATTATTTTCACGCCCCTTCGTCATATTTTGCTTTAAAAATGGCATAAACGCTGTGACGTTTAGACTGAAGGCGCCCCCTAGAACTGGCGCCGGTGTATTTATACCCCCTTGCCCCCGATCGCTACGCCACTGCTCAAACCTGCCATTCTCCGGTCTCGAAACCGAGATTGTGCCAGCAAGCTATCGCGGCCCCGAGAGCAGTGGCGTATCAATAAGGGCTAGAGGGTATAAATGCCCTGAGCACTAATTTAAGGAAGATCCACAGAGGCAAAACTTCAGTGAGTTTTTAAAGCCAAATATGATGAGGGGGAAAGATATGATGCTCTGGGTTCCATTGACCTTTGTTATGCCATTGATTCCGATAGTGGGCGAAAATAATTAGACAGTGGAGCCTCCATATATCGAACTTCCAAACATCGAAAATCTCTATATATCGAACTTTTTGCCGGATTCTTGTATTTTCAATTGAAAAACAATTTATGCATATTGAAGAAAATTTCTCGCTTAAAATTTGTGTGTACCTAGCTATTACAGTCAAAAAGCGATCAATGATTTCATTCTTAAGAAGAGATATAAATTAAATAAGAAAAAAACTGTTTCACCGATTCTTACTACAATAGAAATTCTTGGAAAACCGGAAATCATTTCCGTAAAATAATATACAATTGCCAGTGAGTCATATGTCATTCTTAGCTTCTGTTCTAGGTTCCAAACTTGGAACGAAATTTTTACTTTACATTTAATTTAGTTTAAATTTCTTATAGTGAATATGGCCTCTAAACGGAAATCTTTAAGTGTGAAATAGAAGTTCGGCTTAATAAAAAATATGAAAAGCGGAATAAAAAATAAAGTTCTGGTAAAAAAGTATGAAATGTTAGCAAGTACATTATCAACAGTTTTAAAAAATTATGATTCAGTCATTAAAACTTTTGAGTGTTGGAAGTGAAAGAAAACAATTTAAATACCTAAAATTTGGCAAGGTCGATAAAATAACATTGAAATGGATACTATGCATACTTGCTTTTGGTAAAAAATTAGCAATATGTATTTCTGTGTATTAAAATTTCTATATATCAAATTATCTTCCCAGGAATCTTCAAGTTCGATATATAGAGGTGTGACTTCATTGTGTTTCGGGCACCACGACGACACTTCACAGGAGATAATGGGAAAGAAGCTTCTAATGCAATTTGCAGTTTAGATTCTCATCTCTAATTCAGCTCATAAAGAATGGATTTATGCATTTATTCATTGGGATCATTTAGAAATATCTCGAAATCTATTCCTAGAAAATTTTCTCTCTTTAATTGATAATAATTTCTGCTTTAGTTTTTTATGGGAATTGATAATCTAGAAATAAATCAATTGTTCTTTATTTGATTTTTAGCAAAACACAAGGCAACTTATATAATAATGGGTGTTTCGTAAGTAAAATATTTCCTGTTCAATAAGAACGCGCTATTGAAAAAAATTACTGATTTTTTCCATTAGCTTTAGCCTAGCATTTTGGTGCTGCCATCTACATTTTTTTAGATGCACCTTGTTAAAAAATGTATTAAAATCGAATTATTTTAAACTACATAGAGGTCACGCGCAACTTAAACATGTTGTCTTAACCTAAGTAAGAGATTTTTTAACAAAAATAAGTTTATAGTAATCGTTAGAGTGTATTTTCACTCTGAATTATTTCATGAAAATTAGTCGAAGAATACTTTTTCGGTTGACTAATAATTTATCCTCCTTTTGCGAAAACACTTCGATAACCTAAATGTCCAAACGCTTACTTTTCTATGAATACAATACAGTGACTATAAATGGAATGTAAATGTTTTCTAAAAATCTAAGCACTTTTTTAAAAATTTAATCAAGAAATTATCAACGATTGATTTCTTTTCATGCAAAATTACTACAATTAAATTAACCATACTCTGATTTTTATGCTTAAATAGCATTAATAAATTTGTAAAAAGTTATGACTTTCTAATAAAATATTTGTTGTAGTAAGAATTGAAATTTCAAAAAAAATTAAGGAAGAAATTACATTTATAATTTATTGTGCTGTTCCGAACATTTATTTTTTTCACAATCAGTAAAATTATTAGTGTAGTGTAAAAATCTGAACTATAATTAGCATTAAAAAGTGACAGAAACGAAGAAAGTTCATTTCCAACAAATGATTTTATAGCTGCAAACAGAAACGTCAACCCAACAAGACAAATCCTGTGATGCTTAGAAATTTTTTTTTTTCTCTCCCTAACTTTCTACGTGTTGTTCGGTAAGATATATATCAATATATGTTTTGGTTCAAAAACTTTTATCATCTTACATGGCAACGGTGAAAATTTGGTTAGATATGTTAATTTATTTATTTATTACAAGAGATATTGTATCTCCTGTTGAAAAAGTAATTTTTAGATATAGTCAGTGGAACTAATAATGTCCATATTGCAGTGTGATGAAAGCTTTTCATACAGTAAACCATTTCATCAAAAACAAAAACAAAAAACTACGACCTTTGAATTACTGACTAAGACACCATAAGACTTTTTTTGTATCATTTGCTGCATATTTTTGTTACAACTCATTATACAGCGATTAGTTTATGGGCACACAGTATTTCCCTTCTGCATATACTTATGTTCACTGGCTAGCATTTAGCCAGGCGATAAGAAATAGAGAAAGAAAATGAAAATGATCAGATCTATACTCAGAAATCTATTTTTCACCGTTGAAAGACCATAAATATAACTCACTCAATACAACAGAGGAATTTCACCCAAAATCCTAGATAACTAGAGTGGCAGTAAATCTTACTCCGCGTAAAGGTGAGGGGGAGTTAGCATGGAGAAAAGATTTTTTGAGACGCGCACACAAATTTGGTCTTGTACTGATAGTGCACA